>JAMZAV010003126.1:0-201460 GCA_024449915.1 Sweltsa coloradensis
ATGGCTCAGGGTTCCGTCGTTCCAGATGTCAAGAGTGGAACAAGCAAAGATTGTTGGATTGCGACAAGCATCTTGGGATTGTTGCAAAATAACAAATTGCGTGTGTGATGCCCACACTGACTAATAAAATTCGTCCACCTACGTCTCGACTCTCACGTAGAGAAGAGGTGGTATTGTCTAGAATTCGAATAGGCCACACACGTCTAACTAACGGATACCAACCAACCTCTTAACCGTACGTCATATGCTAGCAGAATGTACCAAATATGATGCCTTGCGCACGAAATTTGATCTCTCTCAATCATATGAAGAACTTCTATCATATGACAACGACGACAAACTTTCTAAATTTCTCATCCAAAGTTATCTATTTATAACAAAATTTAATTCACATCATACACATTACTTTAATTTATTTATTTACATTTACATACATAACTTTTATTTTGCCATTACTTTCTTCATCATCAATTTATTTGTGATTGATACACTTAGAAAACAATCTTATCATCAAACATACCTGCATTAACTCTTCTCATTTACTTTCATTCACAGGCGGCGCAATATGACCTAACCGGTTGAAGCGCCCTAGTTTCTCACGTCGTCGTCGTTCACTTGCTAGGGTGGTGCAACTCACAACGAAGCACTGTCGGTACAGCTTTATGATTATCCAGGTTAAGGGGACATAGGACAAACGTCTTACACTGGATCCTATTCGCTCGGCTGCCTGACGCCACAGATGTTTGACATTTATAGTTGTTGTCTTAAATGCGGAAACATAGGGCTCTTAAGAAATACAAAAATGTATTATAAATATTTAAAAAATAAGGAAATTGAATATCAGAATTTTTATTTGGTCAAAAGGTAAAACAATTACCATTATTACGGCTTTATCCTGTCTGATTAGCTGGTTATGACCAGCATGCCCCCACCTCCCCATATCCCCTAGGCTACAGAGGCCCATTATGACCTAACGGTTGACACGTTGTTAATCCAAAAAAATATACTAAATACAAAAATGTAATAATCTATGACTAAAGAGCTGTCCATGTATGCTTTACTAACAATATAATGTTTGATAAACTTCGGATTCTTACCGGCAGAGCGAATAGCTCTTTGCCAACTGTCAATATGTAGCATGTGATCATGTATCACTTCAACATCTAACAGACGAGAGAACCCTCCTTTCCTCCCCCTACCCGTGGCTGGTATCTGACCAGCATGGCCCCATCCCCTAGGCTAGAGGAACGTATGTTGACGCACTCTTAATCCACATATTCCAGAAACCAAACAATCTTCGTCCAAAGTAAGTTAATTCTCACAATTTGTCTGCTTGTTTATCAAGGTTATTACATTACAGTATCAAGGCTATCGCACAGTTTGGCAGTCACGATAGTAAAAGTGGATCAATAAATACCTAGATTTGACGTGCATTACACAACCGTTTACTTTTATGATAGTAATACAAAAACGTTGTTACATCGTGCTCAGGCTTAAATCCAAAATTATAGTGATAACGTATAACAACTTTTAAATTTATCATTTTTAGTACAATGAGTATAATATTATATTTAATGCACATAAAACACATTTTTGTCGTCCAAATAATTAGTTTTTACTTCCCATCCACTGTCATTTCTTTTTCTTTTCTTTTATAAATTTTATTGAACAATATAATCATTAAACGCACAACAAATCATTTTCGTAACTTACAGTAGGTAACACAGAAACCGGACCGGTTGAAGCGCCTTGTTTTCTCATGTTGTTGTACTGGCATTTTCATTATTTCATGCTGACCGTACAAGGCGAGGAAAGAGATAAATCCACTCGCAATATCAGCTGGTAAGAGCGGAGTATCTTACTCCCCGAAAACTGGAGGCGAGCTCTGGCAATCGTCGTCGGGGACCTTGCCCCCTTCCCTTGACGACCCCCCGGCGACGATGACAATGACACAACGAAACGATGACAAAGACGTTGACTACCGCGACGTGAGAACCCCCTTTCCTCCCCTTACTCATGGCTGGTTCTGACCAGCATGGGCCCCTCCTCCCTCCCCCCCCTAGGTTTGAGTGGTGCATTATGACCTAACGGTTGACGCGTCCTTAATCCAAATAATCAAATATAAACACCTCGCAAACATCAGCTAGTAGGAGGGTAGTATATTACTCACCGAATCTAAAGGCGAGCTCTGGCTATCGTCGTCGGGTACACGTCCCCTTTCCTTGACGACCTCCCCAGCGACGATGACCATGACATAACGAACGATGACTGACGCCCTTAATCCAAATAAACCAAAATAAAATCGTGATTTTTCTTCTACAAACTACCTACACAATATAATCAACAAACAAACAATAAACCCACTTAATTAAATTACAATATCGCAGTCGGCGCAATATGACCTTACCGGTTGAAGAGCCCTATGTTTCTCACGTCGTCATATTGATGGTTTTAAGTCATTGTGTATTTTATTCTAGATGTTAAATAAGACCGAGGAAAAGCAGTAGAAGCCAAAACTTTTACATTTTACTGTAAGTCTAATTTATCTCAATATGGTTTTGCATTATAATATAATAATTAATTGTAAAGATTCTTACCACACACTCGTAATGACCACGACGTGAGAACCTACCCTTTCCTCCTCAACCCCCTTACGACCCGTGGCTTGTTCTGACCATCATGGGTCCCACGTCCTCCCCTAGGGTAGAGTGGTGCATTATGAACTAACTGTTGACGCGCCCTTAATCCAAACAAACCAAAGCCAACACCCAATAGGTTCCATTAAATCCTTGCTGTCCAGTGTCCCCAAGGTGACTCCCGCGAGGAGCTGACACAGGGGACGGTTAGTTCATCGTGTTGATCTGGTTGGCAATCCTTGCTGTCCAGTGTCCCCAAGGTGACTCCCACGAGGAGCTGACACAGGGGACGGTTAGTTCATCGTGTTGATCTGGTTGGCAATCCTTGCTGTCCAGTGTCCCCAAGGTGACTCCCACGAGGCTGACACAGGGGACGGTTAGTTCATCGTGTTGATCTGGTTGGCAATCCTTGCTGTCAGTGTCCCCAAGGTGACTCCACGAGGAGCTGACACAGGGGACGGTTAGTTCATCGTGTTGATCTGGTGGGAATCCTTGCTGTCCAGTGTCCCCAAGGTGACTCACGAGGAGCTGACACAGGGGACGGTTAGTTCATCGTGTTGATCTGGTTGGCAATCCTTGCTGTCCAGTGTCCCAAGGTGACTCACGAGGAGCTGACACAGGGGACGGTTAGTTCATCGTGTTGATCTGGTTGGCAATCCTTGCTGACCAGTGTTCCCAAGGTGACTCCCACGAGGAGCTGACACAGGGGACGGTTAGTTCATCGTGTTGATCTGGTTGGCAATGAGAGTATTAAGACTTTTGATGTTCGGCTTTGAGCTTCACTCTCCAGTAAACCAACAGTAATTAACGTGTTCGCTACATTAGGTAAAGCAAATCCACTCTTTGCACCTCACTTATTTATAAATGTTTCCAGTTCAGTGTCTCCCACACCCTGGCTAATTGGATATGAATATCTCTCTGAAGGCGAGAAGAGTCCTTTTGAAAAATTTCAGCTAGTATAGGGAGAGGGGTATATAACTCACCGAAACTAGAGGCGAGCTCTGACCGGTGACGTGAGAAACTTCCCTCTTTCCCTCCCCTTGCCCGTGACAGGTTCTGTCTAGCACAGGTCTGCTTTCCCACATCCCTGGGCCCTTATTCAGTAACTTCACGGGGTTAACTCGGCCACGGGACCGACTCGGGAGTTGCTGGTCGAGGTCGAAAGGTATGATTTACATGCCAGTGGACGGTCAAATGTGGACAAATGATTCGCAGTCAGTTGTCAAATATTAGAAATGACATAGATGTGTGTATTATTTCAATCGGTGAGAAATTGGATTTAAATGGTATAATTTCATGAAAAAAGGGAACGTACGGGACTTTTAGGGGTAGGCCCTTACTAAAGGTAGGTTTTCTTTGAGCATACTATTGTTATTCGTTTGAGAAAGTTAATAATCTGGTTGTGTTTACGTGTAGGCCAAGGCTTATCATCCACCATTTTATACAAATATAACCGAGTCGGACTCGGTTGTCACGGATTATAATCGCAACGATATCGACCTCAACTGGGTCGATCACTAACAGCCGAGTCGATTACGGTAGAAAACGCCTGGGTCCAACTCCGTCAGAGTTATAGAATCAGGGTCCTGGGCTATAGAGTGACGCATCATGGCCTGACGGTTGGCGCGCTCTTAAAACCTAATGAAGAAAACAAATTAATTATAGCAAAATATTTTTATAGTTTACCAGTCCGGTATTGTTCCAAGTGTTAATGCTTTGCCAATTGTTTCATTACACAACTTGATTGAGGTCCAGCGAGCCTGTTCTGCGCTATGCACCATCCACCACTGAACTAGTCTTGATCAAGTTCCTCAGTGGCGCAAAGTTGCCAGTGAGTTCTACAGTGAAACTTTCTTCTTTCAAGCTGCCAGTTGCCGAGATTAATTAAAGTGCATAATTGTAATTAAGTGGTGCTGTCACTTTCCTACACCGCCTAATTATTATGTTAAGAAACCAAGACAGATTCTGACTGAAATTAGTTTTGAGGCTAATTAGAAGCGAAGAGTTTTCCGTTTTCATCCTCGGGGAATCTTGTTTTCAAGGTTTGTCGGTTCTGATTCGCGAGTTTAGCCGAGAACTGTTATTGGAGCCGACGTTTCAGATACGATTTCTTACGAAGTTTACACGGGATCCGTAGTTTGGGGTGATCGGTTTACCCGTGGCTGGTTCTGACCAGCATGGGCCTCTTCTCCCCATATCCCGTATGCTAGAGCTTCGCATTATTACCTAACGGTTGATGCACTCTAATTCCAAATTAACACACAAAAATCTAAATTTACTTCACATCTCAAATCATTAAGTTTCCATAAATAATTTAATTTTGTAAATACTTTCACATGTATATTTTTTTTTCTTACCTAAACTACAAAACCCATATAACCATCAAACAAACAACGATCTTATTTAATTAACTAACTATCATAGGTGGCGCAATTTGTCGGGGACCTTGCCCTCTTCCCTTGACGACCAATCAAGACGATGACAACGACACAACGAACGATAACAAAGACGATGACGACCGCGACGTGAGAAACCCCCCTTCCTCCTCTTACCCGTGGCTGGTTCTGACCAGCATGGGTCCCTCCCCTCCCAATTCTCCTAGGCTAGAGTGGTGCATTATGACCTAACGGTTGACCGTCCTTAATCCAAATAAAACAAATAAACAAAACTTTACCGGTTAAAAGCGCTCTAGTTTCTCACTTGTTATATATACAGAAGTAAACATGAAAATTGAATATTACAGGGTGCTAAATTCTATTTCCTCTACGTTTATTGATTTACGCATTTAAATCTTTCACCTTCCATCACCATCCATTAGCATCACTCGCCATACCTACCACCTCTACTTACTTATCGTACAAGGCGAGAAAAGAATTGAAGTCCTTCTCGCAAACATAGGCTATAGAATGACATTATAGTGTATAGTATCAGTCCCGAAAAACTAGAGGCTAGCTCTGGTATTTCGTCGTGGGGGACTTCTATACCTTTTACCTTGACGACCTCCCCGACGACGACGACAATGACGTGAGAACCTTCCTGAAATCCCTAGGCAAGAGTGGCGCATTATGACCTTGCGGTTGACGCGCCCTTAATCCTAATTAACTAAATTAAAAGTAAACTTAAGCAAAACACACAAACTCATTTCAATTATCTTACAATATCACAGGCGGCGAAAACAATGACAACTGGTGGAAGCGCCCTAGTTTCTCACGTCGTCGTAGTTCTTTCACAAGACTGTTTATAGGCTTACAAATCGGCGATTCAAAAAAAAAAGTCCACTTCGCAAACATCAGCTTAGAAAGAGGGACTATAGTTGTAATTTGAAACTATTTTGTAGATGCAATATTTGCCTTATGCCCGACAAGAAAAGTTTGAAAAAACATTTTTTGGTGTTCTAATAGTACCAATGTTTTAATTTCATTCAATGTGAAATATGTCAGACACTTTGATAAAAAAACCGATGGCAACCCTTCCAACGGGGTTAAGATGTAACTTTTGTTAATCTTATAGAATTTAATCTGCCAACAGTTTTTTTAATTTTGTTTTTAGCAAAAACCCGCCCTGGTCTACACCAGAGCCGATTTTCTATTCGACCTTAGTCGTTTGATAAAAACTCTACTTGCGATAGTGTATTTAAAATTAACTTTAGAAAGTTTGCGATGAACATCAAGGTTTATTTTGGGTTTTCACAGATGGCTCCAAAATTGACAAAAAGGTTGGAAGTGCCTTTATTGCTCCACCTTAACTGAACGTTAAAGGCTAAGCGACGTGTGTTCAGTTTTCACTGCAGAGTTATTTGCCATCCGTGAAGCTCTTAATACATTCTACGCGGGTCGTTGTGGAGAATACCTTTTGTTTCAGATAGCCTAAGTTCATTTCAAGCTATAAAACTTATGTTTCTAGTCATCATTTGGTACAAGACACCCAAATTCTAATTAGAAAAACTAACCTCTAAGGGATATATAATAGAGTTTTGCTGGATACCTGGACACGTGGGCATAGAGGGAAAAAGAACACGCTGATCGGGCTGCTAAGGAAGCTTCCCAGCGTCGCGACGTT
Organism: Sweltsa coloradensis; assembly: GCA_024449915.1. Taxonomy (NCBI): domain Eukaryota; kingdom Metazoa; phylum Arthropoda; class Insecta; order Plecoptera; family Chloroperlidae; genus Sweltsa; species Sweltsa coloradensis. The sequence goes on from JAMZAV010003126.1 coordinate 6,696, forward strand.
GATTTTATCCCAGTTTCCCGTTCCAGATGTCAAGAGGGATACAAGAAAAGATTGTTGGATTTGCGACAAGCATCTTTGGGGTTTTTTGTTGCAAAATAACAAATTGCGTAGTGTGATACCCACATTGACAAACAAAATTCGTCCACCTACGTCTCGACTCTCACGTAGAGAAAGGTGGTATTGTCTAGAATTCGTATAGGCCATACACGCCTAACACACGGATTCTCTTACAAGAGAAAAGGTTATTCCCATATGTGAAAATGTGATGTACCTTTAACCGTGCATCATATGCTAGCAGAATGTGCCCAAAAATGATGCCTTGCGCACGCAATTTGATCTCTTTCCCCAAACATATGAAGAATTTCTATCATATGATAACGGTGACAACCTTTAAAATTTCTCATCCATAGTAATCTATTTAACAGAATTTAATTCACATCATACACATTTTTTTAACTTATTTATTTTCATTCACATAAATAACTTTTGTTTTGCTTTTAACTTTCTTCATCATCAATTTTTTTTGTTATTTATACACTTAGAAAACAATCTAAACTCAAACATTCATTCACAGGCGGCGCAATATGACCTAACCGGTTGAAGCGCCCTAGTTTCTCACGTCGTGTCGTTCACCTAAAAGGGTGGTGCACTCACAACGAAGCACTGTCGGTACAGCTTTATGATTATCCAGGTTAAGGGGACATAGGACAAACGTCTTACACTGGATCCTATTCGCTCGGCTGCCTGACGCCACAGATGTTTGACATTTATAGTTGTTGTCTTAAATGCGGAAACATAGGGCTCTTAAGAAACACAAAAAATATTATTAATACTTTTAAAAAAATATATAAATTGAATATCAGGATTTTATTTGGTTTAAAGGTAAAACAATTACCATTATTACGGCTTTATCCTGTCTGATTAGCTGGTTATGACCAGCATGACCCCACCCCCCCATATCCCCCAGGCTAGAGAGGCGCATTATGACCTAACGGTTGACACGTTTGTTAATCCAAAAAAATATACTAAATACAAAAATGTAACAATCTACGACTAAAGAGCTGTCCATGTATGCTTACTACAATATAATGTTTGATAACTTCGGATTCTTACCGGCAGAGCAAATAGCTCTTTGCCAACTGTCAATATGTAGCATGTGATCATGTATCCTTCAACATCTAACAGACGAGAGAACCCTCCTTTCCTCCCCCTACCCGTGGCTGGATCTGACCAGCATGGCCCATCCTCCCCATGTCCCATGTCATGGTGGGCTACAAAAATGTAAATTAATTGTTTACAAACTGTCTATAAATTTTCAGTGAAATCGACACATAGTGTTTTTTTTTGTTTTCTATTAGGCCTAGACTTGACAGAAAAAAACTTTTTTAAAATGGAAAAAATATGCTTTCAGAGTGCTAAATTCTAAATTAAAAAATGGATAAAAACGTAGGCCTCCTGTGCCCCCACTGCAATGTCACTGTCAGCCAGTCATATAAAAATTGAAACAATACTTTTGGTAATAATTATCTCCAAATTATTAATCAACATCCCATGACATTGTCACAATTTTGGAAAACTATTCTTTCCAGCCATGTGACAAGGCATGATATGGTCATGGGCAACTGCCAGGCTAACTTTCATTCTATTATTTGTTTACTTTCGTATCAACACTTGGTTAAGTATAAAGCATATCCCATCAATTCGGCTACAAATAAATAAGCAATAACAGTCATTTTGTGTGTATTTGACCATTAACACTGGAATTAACACGTAGGTAAAACGCCTGTCGCAGAGCTACCAAGCTCGCCGCATCACCACTTGCCGCGAGAGCGCACTAGCGTCGCGTGTCGCAGGTGCGCTCCATGTTAAAGAGCGCAAGTGTCCTGTATTACAACCGCACTAATGTATTTGGCTAGACCCACATTGCACATTTTTTAAATTTTAAAATTTGGAACGTTTGCTGTCCACGGGGCCATGTTTACAATATTATTTATTAGTGCCAAGGTATTTGGGTGAACCCGTGGGTAAACCTTTACTTTGTGGATAAAATCCACCGCCATCCAGAGGACGTTGACATCATTTCCTTGGTAAAACTATTTTAACTCTTTGGTTACAAATAATACACTGCTTCCTCGAAGGTATTTTGATTACTTCTAGGTGGCAGTGCATAGTGCACATCGTGCGACTTTGCGTCGCCATGGTAACGTTACTTTTGTTAAAATGTATTTTCCATCCACTCGACTTATCGGATCAAAATATAATTAACATATTCGTGACCGGACAAACATTCTAAATGATTTGGCCATCTCCCCGTCTGGGCCCGGGGTAGAATTGGCCCAGAGCATGGCTCTGCTAATCGTAAAAGGCGATTCAAGAGAAAAAGTCCACCTCGCAAACATCTGCTAATATGAAGGGTAGAATTTTACTCCCCGAAACTAGAGGCGAGCGCTGGCAATCGTCGTCGGGGAACTTGCCCCCTTCCCCTTGACAACCTCCCCGACGACGACGACAATGACAACACGGACGATGACACAGAGGAAGACGACCACGACGTGGGAAACAACCAATCCCTGCCTTCCCCGTTCCCTCCCTTTCCCACTGTCTTTTGCCTGAGCCCGGCCTGATTTCGTCACAGACCACAGGCCCCCCCGACCCGACCCCGGCCTGATTCCGCCCCGGCCCCTTGCCCCCCGGCCACCTCTCCCATGCCCTCAACATGCTTGTGGCTGGTTTCTGACCAGCACAAGCCTGTCCTACCCCGCGTCTCCCCACGTCACCCCTTACGTTCCTCCCCTTTGGAAAATATATAGTTATAACCTAACTAATAAACTAATTATCACAGGAGGCGCAATATGACCTAACGGTTGACGCGCCCTCAAACCTAATATACATCAAACATCAAATATCCGATGCTGTCGCCGTTTAGTTTTAAAAAAAAACTTTCGATTTTCTTTAATGTAACTTTGTAACTTTTTGAACGATTTTGACACAAAACTTATGGCATTCAATCGAGAACAAACTTTGCGGATGTCAAATTTCAACTCGATCCGACCTCCGTTCGAACGTTATCATGATCCAAAAAAGCTCTAGCTTCGTGCGGCTTTTCGTTGCCACAAAACAAATGGCATTCAATCGAGAACAAAGCTTTGCGGATGGTCCAAATTTCAACTCGATCCGACCCACCGTTCGAACGTTATGGCGAGACATACAAAAAAAAACAAAAAAACAAGTGACAATTTTTTCCGGCAGAGTCAAATGGAAACGCTCGCTTCGCTCGCTTTAATGATGTATGTATGTGAGTCTCAAAGCTCATTTCCCTAACCAACGCCCGGTTTCATTTCGCTACGTAAGAATGTTGTATAGTTTCGTTGTAAGTAACGCCTCGTGTTTCGTGGTAAACGGATCGTCGGCAGTTTGTGAACGTCGCCTCTGGAAATATAGGGGTCAGACCCGAAGTTGATAATAAATCATTCCCTCCCAAGAAAAATGTGTTTATTAAGAAGGAGATAGAACAAAGAACGAAGTTCCGTTCACTTAACAACTTATGGAACGGGACTTTTCGTAGCTTGGAAACAAATAATGTTATGTGTTTAAACATTGCATGACGTTAAGACAATTTGATGGACCTAGAATGAATATTAAACATCAATTATTAACACCGTAAGATTTATTTTTACTTTAAAGAGATTAAAATAAAAATTAATTTTGCTACCTTTAACCGTACAGAATGTGACAGCAGAATGTACCAAATATGATGCCTTGAGCACGCAATTTGATCTCTCCCAATCATATGAAGAACTTCTATCATATGATAACGGCGACAAACTTTCTAACTTTATCATCCAAAGTAATCTATTTAACAAAATTTAATTCACACCATACACATATTTTCTTTAATTTATTTATTTTCATTCATCTAAATAACTTTTGTTTTGCTGTTACTATCATCATCATAATTTTATTTTGTTATGTATACACTTACAAAACAATCGAATCATTATACACCCCATTAACTCATCTCATCAACTCATCAAATTCACCCCCGTCTGGGCCCGGGGTAATTGGCCCAGAGCATGGCTCTGCTAATCGTAAAAGGCGATTCAAGAGAAAAAGTCCACCTCGCAAACATCAGCTAGTAAGAGCGGAGTATCTTACTCCCCAAACTAGAGGCGAGCTCTGGCAATCGTCGTCGGGGACTTTGCCCTTTTCCCTTGACGACCCCCCGGCGACGATGACAATAACACAACGAACGATGACAAAGACGATGACGACCGGACGAGAGAAACCCCCCTCCCTCCCCTTACCCGTGGCTGGTTCTGACCAGCATGGGCTCCTCCTCCCACACCCCTTAGGCTAGAGTGGTGCATTAGACCTAACGGTTGACGTGTCCTTAATCCAAAATAAACAAAAATCATCAATTCAATATCACAGGCGGTGCAATATGACCTACCCGGTTGAAGCGACCTAGCTTCTCACGTGCCTTATTGCCTTAATCACTACGTTTACCACAGGCTCTAGTCCGGCCCTACGTTGGCTTGATAAACGCTTTGAGCCGGCCCAGATGGGAACCGATCTAGACTTCGTTGCCACGAGTCTAGACCGCTTCAAACGACTAGTCCAGTCTGATAAACACTTCACTGCAACTTGATGAGGAGATAATGAATATCCAGGTACCGATTCTAGAACAAATCGGGCGAAAATAGATGCGTTCTATGCAAATAAGTCATATAGGCTATAATATATAGCAACAGTTTAATAATTGGTTTCATTTTTGTTTTGGTAAATTTAGTGGTTGAAACCAAGGTTGAAACCCGACGTTCTAGTAGGTCTAGCAGGCTGTGGCTAGTTCGGTTTGAAATTGGGCTAGAGTAAGCCGGCTTAGTTTTGTTGATATACACCTCGGACTAGATGAAACCGGCCCAGTGTAAGCCGGACTAGAGCCTGTGGTAAACGTAGTGATTGTCTCTACATTAGGAAACGCTCAGTTGGACGCGTTGATAAGCGAGCACGTGCTATAGCTAGACCCACATTGCACATTTTTTTAAATTTTAAAATTTGAGACGATCGCTGTCCACGGGGCCATGTTTCCAATATTATTTATTATTGCCAAGGTATTTGGGTAAACCCGTGGGTAAACCTTTACTTTGTGGATAAAATCCACAGCCATCTAGAGAACCTTGACATTATTTCCTTGGGAAAACTATTTTAACTCTTTGGTAACAAATAATACACTGCTTCCTTGATAGTATTATGATTACTTCTAGGTGGCAGTGCATAGTGGTTAGAAACCTCGTGCGACTTTTCGTTGCCATGGTAATGTTACTTTTGTTAAAATGTAATTTCCATCTACACCACTTATCGGATCAAAATAAATTTAACATATTCGTGACCGGACGGACATTCTAAATGATTTGATAACCTCAGATTTTCTCGCGTTTAATTGAAAAAAAAACTTTCGATTAACTTTAATGTATTTTTGTAACTTTTTGAACGATTTTGCCACAAAACTAATGGCATTCAATCCCGATCGAAGCTTGCGAATGGTCCAAATTTCAACTCGATCCGAACCTCCGTTCGAACGTTATGGCGAGACATACAAACAAAAAAACAAACGAAAAAAAAACAACACCAGTGACTATTTTTTCCCGCAGAGAAAAATGGAAACGCTCGCTAAGCTTGGATGAGCTGGAGCAAACCAGGCTGACTGGCTAGGCTTCAACCTTGCGTATCGGGGAATGTGTTCAACGATACTCTTAGAATCTCGCCATGGTTTCCAAGATGGCGGCAAGACGCTTGTGTCTCACTGACCCGCATCGCCTGAGCCTGACCTACTGGTGATCGTTAGAAGCCACTTTGGCCGGCGTTGGATTCCAAGGGAGGGGGAGGGACCAAGTCCTAGAGTTGCGCCCTGGAATGCTCGAGACACCGATATACATTGCTTTTAACTTGGGGCAACTTCGTCGACATTGGCCGGGATTTAGTGCAAATGTTTTCGACCGGATGGCAGAGAGTTGCTAGTTAGGGTCGACCGCCCCCTGCCCCCTCAACCGCCGCGAGACATTTATTTCAACTGCTTAGTCTCTGAGGTGATGTAGCCTAACCTAACTGTTAACCAGGACGAGTTTTCTATTACACAGAGCTGTGTGATTCAAGTAATCAAAGCCGACTCGTAGAACGCTATGATGAAAACATAGACTATTGAGTAAAGATTTTTAGTCGCCTATTATATATTTGTCTCTAATTAATTATTAAAACAAAATTGTAAGACTGTAGTTGTGTTTTTTCAGCATATTGTTAAATATATCGTACGTGCGTTGACGTGTCGTCGACTATCCAATTCTATTTAGAAAAACTAAACTCTAAGGGTTATATAATAAAGTTTTGCAGGATACCTGGACACGTGGGCATAGAGGGAAATGAACACGCTGATCGGGCTGCTAAGGAAGCTTCCCAGCGTCGCGACGTTGATTTCAATCTAGTCCCCGTTCCAGATGTCAAGAGTGGATTTAAGCATCGATTGTTGGATTTGCAAATTCATCTTGGGATGTGTTGCAAAATAACAAATTGCGTAGTATGATGCCCACACTGACTTATAAAATTCGTCTTCCTACGTCTCGACTCTCACGTAGAGAAGAGGTGGTATTGTCTAGACTTCGTAAAGGACACACACGTCTAACTCGCGGATATCTCTTAACCAGAGAAAAGGTTATTCCCATATGTGACACATGTGATGTACCTTTAACCGTACATCATATGCTAGCAGAATGTACCAAATATGATGCCTTGCGCACGCAATTTGCTCTCTCCCAATCATATGAAGAACTTCTATCATATGATAACGGCGACAAACTTTCTAAATTTCTCATCCATAGTAATCTATTTAACAAAATTTAATTCACATCATACACATTTCTTTCTTTTCTTTATTTTCATTCACATACATTACTTCTTTTTTGCTATTACATTCATCATCATCATTTTATTTTGTTATTTATACACTTAGAAAACAATCTAATCATCAAACATACCTGCATTAACCCTTCTCATTTACTTTCATTCACAGGCGGCGCAATATGACCTAACCGGTTGAAGCGCCCTAGTTTCTCACGTCGTCGTAAGCTCTGATTTATATTCTCTTTTCTTTCCTAAACTGTCAACCCTTCTCCAATGTAATTAGAAAACAATATAATCATAATGCATACCATAAACTCATTTCATTAACTTTTAATACTACAGGCAGCGCGGTATGACCTATCCGTTGAAGCGCCCTAGTTTCTGACGTCGGCGTCAGTTGGTTTCTAACTATTTTGTTATACTAAGGCTAATATCAGAGCAAGCTCTACAAGTGTGTTGTAACCATTGGATTAGCCTACAATTGATTATAACAATACAAAAATACATTTTATACCAACAAACATCAACCCAGAAACTAAAATATCTACTTTCATGAACAAAATAAAAAATACCATACAAAGTACGATTGGAGTGATAAACAATAGCAAACACATTTTTTGAAAGCATTGAAAATTTAGATGGTTATGTTAACATAAATATGGAAGTGAGTGGCAGAGAAATAAAATGTTTTGACGTTGAATGAGGATTTTGTAAAGTTGATGTAAGTTCCTCTTCTAGTTGATAAGGAAGAATGAAGGATTCCTAGATAAAGATTGCCATTGCTCTCAAGTGGCACAGCACTCAGTATGGGGAGCTTGGATCCCTGGCGTTGGCTGAGGCATCGCTGCCTAGGTTCAGTCAATAAATTTAAGTTATTTATTAAAGTTCCATAATGTTCTAACTTATTACGTTATATCCCCTGCAAAGAACGTTTATGGCAAAGAGCATTCGATGTATCAAAATGGACGTCCTAAGTCGTAAAGCAAAAGAGTTTTTTACAAGATACTTCGCTTGATGCAAAACCGTCAAGTCTTATTTATGCTTCAAAGAGGTTAAATAGACGAAACGCGAGCGCTGGAGAATGTATAGTTTGAAGAAGAGTGATGGTGACTTCTGGTCTAGGTAGAAAATTCCGGGGATCCAAGAAACTGTGTTTAAATGAGTCTTGAATAAAAGTGACACTGTTCGTACTTTATTGAATCATTAACATTATCGTGTACATTATTTAAATTGAGTTCATAAACACATGCAGAACGACTTTCTTGACAGTACTTATTGATACTATTCTCCAAAACTAGAGGCGTGCTATGGTCGGTCCATCGTTCAGTTTTCACTGCAGAGTTATTCGCCATCCGTGAAGCTCTTAAATACATTCTACGTTGTCGTTGTGGAGAATACCTTTTGTGTTCAGATAGTTTAAGGAGGGGAGGTGTCTTAAGGGGTTAAGGGTGGAGGTGTCTTGCTCGCAGTCCGGCCAGAACTGGAGCCTACCCGTCCACAAGCCTCGAGAACAACGCAGAGATACTGTGGGTTGACATCAAGTGCGGTGATCACAAATTACTATTGGGTTCGGCGTATCGAGCGCCCAATTCCAGTGACACTCCCGTCAATGACGGCTTAATTGAGTCATTAGAAATGGTGCAAAACATACAACATAAATACAAAGCCATATACCTGTGTGGGGATTTCAATCTTGATGTGGACTGGGGACCAAAGGACCATGCTGTGCCTGCGAACTCCTTGGCCGACAAGTTCCTCTCGGCGTTCATGTGCGTAGTGCCCCACCAGATGGTCAAGGAAGCTACGCGAATAACCAAGACCTCGCGTACAATACTCGACCTTGTACTAACAAACAACCCCGCCCACCTGGGGGAAGTGGAGGTTATCCCAGGCGTGAGCGACCACATGGCAATAAAATATACACTGCAATGGCAGCCGCCTAAACCTAAAGTTGTAAAACGGCAAACGCTAAATTACAACAGAGCGAACTGGGCTTGCTAAAGAAGTTACTTAGTAGCAAAATGCCGTGTATAACAAACGGGGAATATGACGTGGAAACAGTGTGGTCTAAATGGAAAGAAACTTTTTGGCAGTGTGTGGAAACCGCTGTGCCACAGGTAAAAGTAAACTCAAAAAGAAGGCCAGCATGGATAAACAAGTGTCTAATAAATAAAATCCACAAGAGGGATAAATTGTACCGCAAGTGGAAGAGTAACAAGTGCGACGAAAAATGGGAAGCATACCGGAAGCAACGCAATCTAGTAAAAATGGAAACACGAAACGCACACGACACATACATGTGGAAGCTAGGCGACGGCAACCCAAAAAAACTTTGGGGATATGTACATAGTAAAAGTGGCAGCTCCGCGCCTCACCACTTCACTGTAAATAATGTAAATGTAAGTAACCCGCAAGCAATTTCCGAGGCATTTGTAACCAAGTTTCAAAAAAAACTTCTCTCTCCCTAACGATTCAAATGACAACCTCTGTCCCCCAAACTTCCCAAAATCACACGAACACCCCCTCTCCAAACAATCCCGTTTCTTCCTCTTCAAGTAACCCGAGCCATAAAAAAAAATTCGTCCCGGCGGTGCTCTGGGTCCTGACAACATACCTGCTAAAATACTATATGAATGCGCCAAGGAAATCTCTCCATCACTCTGCCACGTTTTGAAACTTCCATGCAACAATGCAAACTGCCAATGACTGGAAGCAGGCCAACGTTGTTCCTGTGTTCAAGAGTGGGAAAAGAAGCGACGTCAACAACTACCGCCCGATTTCCTTGACATCTGTTGTTGGGAAAATCATGGAGAGGGTTGTCAACAGTAGAATAATGGCACACCTACACAACATGCAAGCGATCAACACGCAACAACACGGCTTTCTACCGAGGAGATCATGCGTCACTATGCTCGCTGGGGCCATCGATGACTGGCAACAGACGCTGGATGCTACTGCTGGTACGCGGATCGACGTCATATCACTGGACTGGGCGAAGGCGTTCGACAGGGTCCCTCATCGACGTCTGCTTGCCAAGCTCCAGCGTTACAACATCTCCGCCAGGTTATAGGGTGGATCAGTAGCTTCTTAGTGGGTCGCAGTATGCGTGTGGTCTACGATGGAGCGTGTTCAAGTGAGTGTAATGTTGTGTCTGGCGTGCCACAAGGTTCTGTCTTAGGGCCCCTTTTGTTCACCATTTACATGATGGACTTACCACAGTGTATAAATTCCCGCATTCGCCAATATGGCCGACGATTGTACAGTGTATAGAGAGATTAAATGTAAAGATGATGAAGTGGCTCTTCAAGCAGACCTAGCTAACATTGAAATGTGGTGTGAAGTAAATTGCATGGCCCTGAACCACAGCAAGTCCACCCACATGACAATCACGATCTCAAGAAAGCCCAGGGTAAGTTCGTACATCATAAATGGGAAAGTTATTGGCACTGTTTCAGTGATGAAAATCCTGGTATAACAGTGTCAAATGACCTCAAATGGAACATACAAACCGAGATTGTGAGGAACAAATCGGCCAATTACTCGGCTTTTTATCTCGCACCCTTCACAGTGCTCGTCCGAAAGTGAAACGAATTGTGTATCTTAGTTTAGTTAAATCTGTAATCACGTATGGGTGCCCTGCATGGCACCCGACTACACAGGGGAACATAACTAAGCTAGAAACTATACAGAACAGGGCAACGAAATTTATCACGAATAGGAAGGACTGTGGTCGATCTGAGCGGCTGGAAATGTGTAACATTTTGTCAATAGAAAACACACTAAATGAAATAGATGTATTGTTTATGAAAAAAATGTTTCTGAATATCATCGACCTTGACCCTCTGTCTAGAGTGCAGCTCGGGTACAGACAGTTCGATACGGGAAAGAAGTCGCGCTGTATCCTCCTTTCGCGCGGACTGAACTATACAGGAGAGGATTCTTTTGTCGCGCAATAACCTTGTATAACTCTCTGGACCCAAATACTAGGCAATTGAGCGAATTAAATCTTTTGGAGCTCACTTGAGGCGTGGCCTACTAGATAGTCAAATGGCTTAGACCAGAAACACGTACACCCACACTCATTCACTTTCCCATTCACACTCACTCACTCACACTCACAGTCGCACTCACACACTCACTCACACTCACATTCACACTCACACTCACACTCACACTCACACTCCACACTCACACTCACACTCACACTCACACTCACACTCACACTCACACTAACACACGCACACCCACACACATACAGTCACTGAAGATAACGAATGAAACACAGATGCACCCATTACAAACTCACAAAATGTATATTAATTGCCTCACTCATTCTCAGAAAATCCATCACCGATATATAAGTATATAATATGTGTATTTCTTATAGGTACCCATCTGTTATAGGCCTAGTAGGTTAACTGTAGTATATTGCTTGTATATATTGTTACTGTATATAAAGTTGCTGTTAAATTTAACATTTAGATATTAAACTGGTGGCAAGGCACATTGTGTTATGGGGCCTTGCTCTACTCTTGCCACCAGCAATATGTACGTATTTGTAATCCAGCATATTGAAAATAATAATAATAATAATAAGCTAATAGAACTCATGTTTCAAGTCATCATTTGGTACAAGACATCCAATTCTATTAAGAAAAACTAACCTCTAAGGGTTATATATAAGAGTTCTGCTGGATAACTGGACACGTGGGCATAGAGGGAAATAACACGCTGATCGGGCTGCTAAGGAAGCTTCCCAGCGTCGCGACGTTGATTTCAATCTAGTTTTCGTTCTAGACGTCAAGAGTGGATTCAAGCAAAGATTGTTGGATTTGCGACAGGCATCTTGGCATGTGGTGCAAAAATAACAAATTGCGTAGTGTGATGCCCACATTGACTAACAAAATTCGTCCACCTACGTCTCGACTCTCACGTAGAGAAGAGGTGGTATTGTCTAGACTTCGTATAGGGCACACACGCCTAACACACGGATATCTCTTAACCAGAGAAAAGGGTATTCCCATATGTGACACATGTGATGTACCTTTAACCGTACATCATATGCTAGCAGAATGTACCAAATATGATGCCTTGCGCATGCAATTTGATCTCTCCCAATCATATGAAGAACTTCTATCATATGATACGGCGACAAACTTTCCAAATTTCTCATCCAAAGTAATCTATTTAACAAACTTTAATTAACTTAATACACATTTCTTTAATTTCTTTAATTTTATTCCCATACATAACTTTTGTTTTGCTATTACTTTCGTCATCATTATTTCTTTTGTTACTTATACACATAGAAAACTCTTAAATAATAATAATAATAAACATCATCATATGAATAATCATAATCAAAATCATAATAATAATAATAATAATAATAATAATAATAATAATAATAATAATAATAATAATAATAATAATAATAGAAGTAATTATAATAATAATAATAATAATCAAACACACCATTAACTCATCTAGGCAATTATCATAAACACAGGCGGCGCAATATGACCTAACCGGTTGAAGCGCCCTAGTTTCCCACGTCGTCGTTGAAGCCCTCTGCCCGTCCTTGACAACACGAATGATGTCAAAGACGATGACGACCACGACGTGAGAACGCCCTTCCTCACCTTACACATGGCTGGTACTGACCAGCATGGGACCACCCCATATCCCCTAGACTAGAGTTGTGCATTATGACATTAATGTTGACGTGCTCCCTCAACTTAAAAAAAACTGTTTTTAAACGTGAAAACATTGAAACCTTACGGTTGACGCAACCTTATACATAATATACGAGAACCACATGAAAAGTTCTAGTTCTTCCAGCCAGGCTCGAGCAGACTGCGCGACTCCCAGCTCCCCCTAAGAGGCTCACTTAGCCGCAACTTAGCGGGGAATTATTGAAGCCTCGGTGAAATATTTAAGCGTGTTAAACAGTCTCCTCTCCGAAGGACCTGAGTGTAGAGTTCCAGGAATCAATACCCGGGATTTGTTTTGTTTGAGCCGCTTCTCGCTGCACATTCGACCTACCTCGCACCTGTTCAATGTGAATCAATGCTCTACAATTGTGTGTAGAATTAAGCAGATTAGCACACAATTAAAGACCAGGCGCAATTCTTTTTTCAATATTCTTTGTTTATCTTACTTTCGTCTGGGCCCGGGTTAGATTTGGCCCAGAGCATTCTCTTCTGCTTCAATCTTAAAGAGCGTTGAAAGAAATAAAGTCCATCTCTGAAGCATCAGCTTGTTTGTAATGGAGAATTCTACTGCTCGAATTTACGTATAAGTTTAGTATATTTTGATTAAGGGCGCGTTAACCGTTTTGGTCGTAATGCGTCACTCTAGCCTGGGGGATATGGGGATGAAAGTCTTATGCTGGTCGGAACAGTCACGGGGTCAGGGGTGGCAGGGGTATTCTTCTCCTCGAAACAAGAGGCAAGCTCTGGCCGGAGATGTGGGAAACCATATTAACTTAATGAAAAGTATAAGACGGACATCTAAAATAAAGAGAAGCTAGTCGACTAAATTTTTAATTCAAATCAATCACATTTCTTGTATTTATTATTGATTTTCCCTTCAAATGTAAAAAAAATCGTTTGCAGTTACTATCATCACTATCATTTTCTTTCTTTTTAAACATAATAAACAATTTACCATAAAACACACCATTAACTCATTTTGTTAACTTTTAATATCACCGGCGGCGCAATATGACCCCAAACGAATGAAACGCCCTGGTTTAACCGTACATCATATGCTAGCAGAATGTACCAAATATGATGCCTTGCGCATGCAATTTGATCTCCCCAATATATGAAGAACTTCTATCATATGATAACGGCGACAAACTTTTCCAAATTCTCATCCAAAATAATCTATTTAACAAACTTTAAATAAATTCATACACATTTCTTTCTTTTCTTATTTTCATTTACATACATAACTTTTATTTTGCTATTACTTTTCTTCATCTTCAATTTTTTTTTGTTATTTATACACTTAAAACCAATCTAATCATCAAAAATACCTGCATTAACTCTTCTAATTTACTTCATTGACAGGCGGCGCAATATGACCTAACCGAATGAAACGCCCTGGTTTCTCACGTCGTCCTTCCTGAAGACGGTAACTTCCCTCCTTCCCTTAACGACCCCCCGGCGACTATGACAAAAGACAAAGACGATGAAAACCCCCGACGACCCCTTTTCCTCCCTCCCTTAGGCTAGAGTGGTGCCTTATGACCCAACGGTTGACGCGGCCCTAATCCAAAAAACCAAAAAAACCCTCCGGTCGATGAGCAGACTCATGTTTTGGGCCAAGTACGACCCCTGGCCCAGACGGGGGGGGGCCCGTTTCTTCAAAAACCCCCCGATTTCAAGACGAATGCACAATACACGACGTTAGAAGCCCTTCCTCGCCTTACACATGGCTGGTACTGACAGCATGGAACCCCCATGTCCCGTAGAATAGAGTTTTGCTTCTGACATTATATTGTTGACGTTTGTTGCTCCCTCAGCTTTAAAATAACTGTTTTTTAAACGTGAAAACATTGAAACCTTACGGTTGACGCAACCTTATACATATATACTAGAATACATGAAAAGTTCTAGTTCTTCCAGCAGGCCCGGCGACTGCGAACTCCAGCTCACCTAAGAGGTTCATTTAGCAGCAACTTTAGCGTGTGCTATTGAGCCTCGGTGAAGATATTTAAGCGTTTTAACGTCTCCTCCCCTCTGAAGGACCTATGTGTAGGTTCTAGTTCTTTCCAGCCATGCCCGAGCAGACTGCGACTCCCAGCTCCCAAGAGGCTCCACTTAGCCGCAACTTAGCGGTGAATTATTGAAGCCTTCGTGAAATATTTAAGCATTTTAAACATCTCCTCTCTTTATGCACTGAGTTGTAGTGTCTTAGAGTTTCTTCCATCCAGGCCCGACAGACTGCACTTCCCAGCTCCCTAAGAGCCTCCTTAGCCGCAACTTAGCGGTGAATTAATTGAAGCCTCTGTTAATATTTAAGCTTGTTCAACAGTCTCCTCTCTGAAACTACCTAAGTGTAGGGTTACTAATTCTTCCGCAGGCTCGAGCCGACTGCGATCCCATACTCTCTAAAGTCTCATTAGCCGCAACTTAGCGGTGAAATTATTGCAGTCCTCGGTGAAGAATATTTAAGCGCGGTAAACAGTCTCCTCGTCTGAAGGACCTGAGTGTAGGTTCTATTTCTTCGCCAGGCTCGAGGCCACTGCGACTCCCAGCTCCCTAGAGCTCCTTAACCGCACTTAGCGTGAATTATTGAAGCCTCGGTGTAAATATTTAAGCGCGTTAACATTCTCCTCTCTGAAGGAACATGAGTGTAGTAAGTTCTAGTTTCTTCCAGCCAGGCTCAGCAGACTGCGACCTCCCAGCTCCCTAAGAGGCTCACTTAGCCGCAACTTAGCGGTGAATTATTTGAAGCCATCCGGTGACATTATTTTAAGCGTGTTAAAAACAGTCTCCTCTCTGAGGACCTGAGTGTATGTTCTAGTTCTTCCCAGCCAGGCTCGAGCAGACCCCCACTCCCTATCTCCCTAAGAGGCTCACTTAGCCGCAAGCTTAGCGGTGATTATTGAAGCCTCGGTGAAAATATTTAAGCGTGTTTTAAACAGTCTCCTCTCTGAAGGACCTGAGTGTAGTTTCTAAGTTCTCCAGCCAGGCTCCGAGCAGACTGCTACTCCCAGCTCCCTAAGAGGCTTCACTTAGGCCGCAACTTAGCGGTGAATTATTTGAGGCCTCGGTGATTTTAAAGCGTGTTAACAGTCTCCTCTCTGAGGACCTGAGTGTAGGGGTTCTAGTTCTTCCGCCGGCTCGAGGCAGACGCGACATCCCAGCTCCCTAAGAGGCCTCACTTGCCGCCAACTTAGCGGTGAATTATTGAAGCCTCGTGAAATGTTTAAGCGTGGTTAAACAGTCTCCTCTCTGAAGGACCTGAGTGTAGTGTTTTCCTAGTTCTTCCATCCAGGCTCGAGCAGACTGCGGCTCGCCAGCTTCCCTAAGAGGCTCACTTAGCCGCAACTTAGCGGTGATTAGGATGAAGCCTCGGGTGAAATAATTTAAGCGTGTTAAACAGTCTCCTCTCTGAAGGACCCTGAGTGTAGGGTTCTAGTTCCTTCCAGCCCAGGCTCGGCAGATGCGACTCCCAGCTCCCTAAGAGGCTCACTTAGCCGCAACTTAGCGGTGAACCTAACAATTGAAGCCTCCTGGTGAAATAGTGTAGCGTGTTAAACAGTCTCCTCTCTTGAGGACCTGATGTAGTGGGGGGTGAAGGGTTCTAGTTCCAGCCAGGCCTTCGAGAACTGCGACTCCCAAGCTCCCTAAAGAGGCTCACTTAGCGCAACTTAGCGGTGGAATTATTGAAGCCTCGATGAAATATTTTATAAGCGTGTTTAAAACATTCCTCCTCTCGAAGGACCTGAGTGTTAGGGTTCTATTTCTTCCAGCCAGGCTCGAGGCAGACTGAACTGCGGCTCCCGCTCCCTAAAAGGCTCACTTAGCCGCAACTTAGCGGTGAATTATTGAAGCCTCTTGAAATACTTTAAGCGCCGTTAAACAGTCTCCTCTTTCCCCCCCTTCCCCGAAAGGGGAAAAAAACCCCTGAGTGTAGAGTTCTAAGTTCCTTCCAGCCAGGCCGAGCAGACTGCTGCTCCCGCTCCGCTAAGAGGCTCACTTAGCCGCACTTAGCGGTGATTATTGAAGCCTCGGTGAAATATTTAAGCGTGTTAAACGTCTCCTCTCTGAAGGACCTGATGTAGTGTTCTAGTTCTTCCAGCCAGCTCGAGTCACACTGCGACTCCCAGCTCCCTAAGGGCTCACTGAGCCCGCAACTTAGCGGTGAATTATTGAAGCGTCGGCAAATATTTAAGCTGTAAAACAGCTCCTCTCTGAAGGCCCTGATGTAGGGCTTTTTATTCTTCCACCCAGGCTCGAGCAGACTGCGGCTCCCAGCTCCCTAAGAGGCTCACGTTTAGCCGCAACTTAGCGGTGAATTTTGAAGCCTCGGTGAAATATTGTAAGCGTGTTAAACAGTCTCCTCTCTGAAGGGACCTGGTTTACTAGTATCTTCCTAGCCAGGCTCGAGCGACTGCGACTCCCGCTCCTAAGAGGCTCACTTAGCCGCAACTTAGCGGCTGAATTATTGAAGCCTCGTTGTGAATATTTAAGCGTGTTAAACAGTCCTCCTCTCTGAAGGACCTGAGTGTAGTTTCTAGTTTCTTCCAGCCGGGCCTCGAGACAGACTGCGCTCACAGCTCGCCAAGAAAGGCTCACTAGCCGCAACTTAGCGGTGAATTATTGAAGCCTCGGTAAACTATTTAATTCGGTTAAACAGTCTCCTCTCCCGAAGGACTGGTGTCAGAGTTCCAGGAATTTCAGATACCCGGAATTTGTTTTGTTTGAGCCGCTCTCGCGTGCCATTCGACCTACCTCGCACCTGTTCAAATGTGAATCAATGCTCTACAATTGTGTTAGAATTAAGCAGATTAGCACACAATTAAAAGCCAGCGGCGCAATTCTTTTTTTTTCAATATTCTTTGTTATCTTGCCTTCGTCTGGGCCGGGTTAGATTTGGCCGCAGACATTCTCTTACTGCTTCAATACTTAAAGAGCGTTGAAAGAAATTAAGTCCTATCTCTGAAGCTCAGCTTGTTTTGTAATTGGAGAATTCTACCTGCTACGAATTTACTTATAAGTTTAGTATATTTTTGAATTAAGGGCGCGTTACCTTTTGGTCGTAATGCGTCACTCTAGCCTGGGGAATATGGGGATGAAAGTCTTATGCTGGTCGGAACAGTCCCACGGGGTCGGGTGGCAGGGGTATTCTTTTCCTCCTCGAAACAAGGCAAGCGCTGGCCGGAGATGGGGTACACCATATTGAACTTAATGAAAAGTATACAGACGGCATTCTAAAATAAAGAGAAGCTATCGACTAAATTTTAAATTCAATCAATCACATTTTCTTGTGATTTAGTTATTGATTTCCATTCGAAATGTAAAAAAATCGTTTGCAGTTACTATCATCACTATCATTTTCTTTTCTTTTTTAACATAATAAGACATTTTTACCAAGAAACACACCATTAACTCATTTCGTTAACTTTCAATATCAGCCGGCGCGCAATATGACCCTAACTAATGAAACGCCCTGGTTTTTAACCGTACATCATATGCTAGCAGAAAATGTACCAAATATGAATGCCTTGCGCATGCAATTTGGATCTCTCCCAATCATATGAAGAACCTTTCTATCATATGTAACGGCGACAAACTTTCAAATTCCTCATCCAAGTATCTATTTAACAAACTTTAAGTAAAATTCATACACATTTCTTTCTTTTCTTATTTTCATTTACATACATAACTTTTATTTTGGCTATTACTTTTCTTCATCTTCATTTTATTTTGTTATTTATACACTTAGAAACCATCTAATCATCCAACATACCTGCATTAACTCTTCTAATTTACTTTCATTGACAAGGCGGCGCAATATGAACCTAACCGTTGAGCGCCCTAGTTTCTCACGTCGTCGTCGTCTTACGTCGTCCTTCCTGAACACGGTAATTGCCTCCTTCCTTAAAACGACCCCCCGCGACTATGAAAATGACAAGACGATGAAGACCACGACGACCCGCTTTTCCTCCTCCCTTAGGCTAGAGTGTGCTTTATGACCTAACGGTTGACGCGTCCTTAATCAAATAAACCAAAACCCTCCGGGTCGAGGAGGCAGAAACTCATGTTCTGGGGCGCAAGTACGACCCCTGGCCCAGACGGGGGTGGGCCCACAGATGTAATACATTACGAACCTCTGGGGAGACACAGCGAGGCGAAGTTGCTGCAGCTGACCTAGATTCTTAGTTCTCGCATTGATCGAACAAGTTTAAAAACATTCAAACTGCACCTAAGGTTCTTCAATCTTTTTCTTTGAAATAACATTCACAATTACAATAGTAATTGTTCTTAGGTGACCCTCCCCCACTGCACAGGTTTCCCACAACCATGTACTTATAAGGCTTGTAACCTATGAATGACTTCGAAAACACATGTAATGTCGATGTAGGAATGAACCGGGGGGGGGGGAACTAGACTATTGTAAAGAACAGCCGTGAATTGACATCGATTTTTATAGGTCAGCTATTGCCTAGATAATGAACAAAAGAACCGAAGGGTCGACCAATCTTCTCAATGTGCTACGCGTTGCCTTCATCCTTACAAGGTTGCCCAGGTTAAAACCTGTATTTTGTAATTTATATTAATGAGGGTTCAGCGTCCAGTAAAGCAAACCTGGCACACGGCGATCGGTGGATCCAACTGGCGAGCGCCCGCACAAAGAGAGGTATGACACTTAACTTCTATTGCCCTGTCAATTGCTTCTTGAACCTAAATATCTTCCGGATGAATGCCGCTGAGAATGCCGGTGCTGTTTCATTCTCAGCATAGACTATACATTATGAATTGCTGCAACCCATCTGAGTTTTGTCTTAATGTATAACAATCCTGCACACAGTCTCACTGGTGAGATACATACGATGCTTTGGAGCCACGATCCTTGCTGGCTTTTCTACTTAACCTTTTAATACCGCTCAAAGCATTTCTGATAACGTTTCGTCACATAGTTCCATTCTTGTCTCGAATTCGATTGGGCCACACACGAATGACTCACGATATCTCTTATCCAGAGAAAGGTTCCTTCCCAGATATGACACATGTGAAGTACCTTTAAACCGTGCATGCATAATAATTTTGTGAGGCAGAATTATACCAAATATAATATCGATGGGGGTACGCAATTTAATCTCTCCGGTCATGTGAATAACATCTTTCGTATGATAAACGTCGAAAATCTTTCAACATTTCTCATTCAAAGTAATTTATATTTACAAAATTTAATTCCCAAGAAACAATTTCGTTTATTTATTGCCATTTGAAATAACTCCCGTCTTGGCCCGGGTTAGAACTGCCCCAGAGCGGGTGGCCTGCTGCTAATCGTTAAAGGCGATCCAAGAGAAAAAAAGTCCATCTCGTAAACAATCCGCTAGAGAGAAGAGTAAATAAATACTCCCCGAAACTGGCGCGAGCTTTGCACCTCCTCGTCGGATCTATTCCCTTCCCTTGACGCGACAACCTGACAAACACGAACGGATAGACAATAGACGATAACGATGACGAACCGTGACTGGGAACCCATACCTCCCCCTACCCGTGGCTGGTTCTTGCCTCCATGGGGTCCCTTCTCCCCATATCCCATAGTCTAGAGTTGCTAACGGTTGACGCGCTCCTAATTCATATAAACAAAACAAAACATTATAACAATTTTTCTTTTGCTATTACAACCATCATTTATCACCACCATTTTCTTTCATAAACTTGAAGAACTATATAATCACCGAATACACCATAACTTTGTTAGATCGGCGCACCCTTCAATAATATGTTTTTAACCTCTTTGTTTATTCTTTGGATTGGTTACGGGTTCTTTTTCTTCTTGTTTTATGTCATTTTTTATCAATATCCCTATGATTCCCTATGTTCTTCTTCACCTCATGTTATATATCACACCTCTGTCTTCCGATGGTCTTTCTTCATCACCTATGCAAATAAACAACTAGTTCTTTTATATTTTGTCTTCCCTGATTTACAAACTCATTTCATTAACTTACAATGTCCTGACGGCGCAATTCGCATAACCGTTGAAGCGCCCTAGTTTCTCACTGTCATCGTCCGTTGCGCCAGAAGCGGTTAAACCCAACCCAGCACACCACAGTGTTGCAAACTATAACTGTAGGTAATGTTCAATGATTACAGTCGCCGACCGTCGCCAGCATCATGACCAACGAGATGTATGGGTTGAGGTTAATAAATCATCGGACTGACGTAGGCTGTGTACACATCAAACTATACAATTCCGTGTCACATTAATTAGCGCTAAAGCTTAATATTATTCATGGGAGATTAAATTTATAACAACATGTGTGTTTTTGGACGCCGGATGAATGGTTTACCACACGAAATAATAATCTACAGGTTTATATTTTAGCTGCAAACATTGGAAAAATACAAACCCATTTTGATGATGATGAGGTTTCACTGTGGTTAAAAAAACGTGTTTTTTTTAGCCTTTTTTCAGAAGTGTGAACAGTATTGTGATTCATTTTCTTAGCGGTTGTTCCACACCGAATGTCATGTTTTAACACTAGTTGATTCGTCGGTGGATCATAACTGGTTGGACATAACTAGATGGGGTGGGGTACTGTTTTGTGAACAGCCCCTCTCTAAATTTGCGTTTTTATTTCTGCACCGATGACCAACAACACGCCAATTCCTCCTACCGCAAGCAACACATAGTCTCCTCTAACACAGCTTGTTTGTTTCATTCTAGGTCACCAGGGGCCAACCCCTCGCTGCGCACGAGGCTAGAAGGAAGATATAACACCCCCAGCGAAGTTCTTTGGACCGAATAAGAACTATCCTCTACTTTCTACAGTTCAGTTTGATTGAGGAATCCACGGGGACGAGTAACACAAACACTTCATCCACACGAGCGAGAAACACTTCTCGCTCGGTGTAGTTTATCTTCAATTGTTGCTATCACGAGACATCTGGCAACAGTTAGCACATAGCAAACTGTAACGTTTCTCTTAAACATTCTGCAAAGTGTCCTTGAATCTCATATAAATATTCCATGGGGGCGCAATCTCTAACTTCAAAGGTCTGATTCGAAGTTAAACGTCTGACACATCTCGTCCGATAACTTAATTAAAGAGGAAACGTCAGAGTAATTACTACAGACGCGTTAAATTGCGTTTCGTGATGGTGTTTTAGATACTAAACGAACACTCTGAAATAATGATACTCCTTTTAAACCTAAGTAAGACGTGTAAATGTATTCAACAACCGTGAGTAATTCAACAAAGCCTTGTTTTGAGTTTGAAGATAAATATAATAATGGAGTACTGTGTTAGAAGAAAAGTTTTATGTAAGAGCGTGTGTTTCAAAATAACAATTTAATATATAATTGATTGATACTAATTGTAGTTTTAAAATGCGGTGTTCAAACAGCAATATTTAAAAAACAGTAATTAAATGTTTTTGTAGAGCTCAGAGAGCTTTTGAAATTTCGAAGCGGATACAAGCTCCTCTCAAGCTAGGCCTATTTTGTTTTAAATTGTTCGGTTTGACGAGTTATTTTGAGTGTGTTTCATTCGTTTTTGAAGTCAAATGATTTAACATGTTCAACTGTTGGAATATACAATGCCTAAACAAATTGTGAATCGTGTGGCGGGTTTCGTTTTTGTCAATTTCCCCACGATTACGATATATTAGACGTCAAATCTCCGAGGGGATGACGACAGCTTCGGCTGCTGCCGCCCATCTTGCGCAGCCCGTGATGAAGCGAAGAGGGTGGCGTGGCCAGCCGAACTTCCTGTGATTGTAGAACTTTGGACCAATCTCATGGCAGGGAGAGATATGACGTCATACTTTCCGGCCGTTGTTTCTGTTTGATCGGTTTGATATCCTCGTCGCAACCGAAGTGACGCACAACCGGAAGTGTTTGAAAGCGGTCCGTGTTTTGCGCAAGGAACATGCTAAACTCTCTGCTAAACGTCTCTCGATGGAGGAGTCTAGCTGGGGAATTCTTTAGACAGCCACGAATAGGACTGAAGTGGACTTGCAGATCGAGTTTCTTTCTGCTGGTAAGTCTAATACACATCAATCTCTTGAACAAATAGAATAACTGTTTTCTTAAAGTTATATGAAATTAAGATTGAAATATTGGTGGAATCGATTGATAGTCGTTTACAAATGGTAAACTTTAATTCTAAGGGTATGACCGTCTTCTCGGCATAGAGTTTGAAAAAACTTGATATTTGGCAAACCACGAGTTGAGTTGAGCAAAAGACGCATGTTGAAATCAATCTATAAAGTTCTCAGCATACATAAAGAGGTGCAGACAGACTTGCAGTTGAGAACTACGGTTCTTTTACCACCCCTCTGGCCCGGTTAGAATTGGCCCCAGAGCATGGTCTCTGCTAATCGTACAAGGCGGATTCAAGAGAAAAAGTCCACCTCGCAACATTAGCTAAAGAGGCGAGTATTAATCCCGAAACTAAGGCGAATTCTGGCATTCGTCGTTGGAGACACCACCCCTTTCCCTTGGCGTCCTTCCCGACGACGATGATAATATCCTTAGGCTAGAGTGGGTGCACTATGACCTAACAGTTTGACGGTCCGAATAAATAACTTTTTTTTGCTATTTATATCATCATCATTGTATTTTATTTTGTTATATATCACTTAGAAAAACAATCTAATTATCAACACATGAGATGAATCACCACTTAATTATCTAATCGACTTTCATTTTTAAATTTCCCAACAGGCGGGGCGCATATGACCTAACCGTTGAAGCCTCTAGTTCTCACGGTCGTCGTCTTAAACAAAACAAACAAAGGCGATTCAAGATAAAAATCCACCCTCGCACACATCAGCTTAGTATGAAGGGCAGTATTTTACTCACCGAAATAGATGGCGAGCTCTGGCAATCGTTCGTCGGGACCTTGCCCCTTCCCTTGACGAACCTCAAGCGTGACGAGACGACATGACACACTAACGATGACGAAGTCAATGCCGACCGCGACGGGTGAGAACCCCCTTTCCTCCCTCTTATCCGTGGCTGGTTTGACCAGTCATGGGCTAATTCCCCCCCCACCCCCCCCCCCCTCCCCGCTAGCTATAGTGGTGCATTATGAACCTATCGGTTTGACGCCGTCCTTAATTCCAAATAACAAAACAAATAACAACAACGAAACAAACTTTCTATTTCCATAATAAATAGTATCTATTTAACAAAATTTTATTCACATCAAACACATATCTTCTTAATTTATTTATTTTCATTCGCCTATATAACTTTAAATTTTGTATGACTTTTCATTACATCAATTTATTTTGTTATTTATACACTTAGAAAACAATATTATCATAAAACACACCATTTATCTTCATCTCATCAACTTTCATTGAGTCACAGGCGGCGCATATGACCTGACCGGTTGAAGCGCCCTCGTTTCTCACGTCGTTGTTAATTCAAACTGGTCAATAGCCTCACTTGTGATGACGTCAGGATGACGTCCATGGATACTAACTAGGAAACGCTAAAGTCCCTCCGTTTTGATGGATGAGCTTTAATTAAGTTTAAGTTTGCGTGGGCTATCTTTACTTTTGCAAGTGTTTTGCTAATTGCTGCTATGCATTGTAGGTTATTGTTGTCAAGTTTCTATTGTTACTTCAAATGTTAGTATTTCCCGTAAAAACTTATAACTAAAAGCTTAATTTCTATGGATTCGGCTAACTTTTCAACTTTTTCTTTTCAAAGGTAGTTTTATTTTTACTACATCACCATAACCTCAATGCCATGTATAATATGAACGTTGTAGCCCTACCCGTTTTGGTCTAAATGGGATAATCGGCCCAAATGGCCCGAAAAATACGCACTAACCGTAAAAAACTTATATTACAAGGCTTTATTTCATGGTATTTCTGCTAATTGTTTCAACTTTCTCTTTCTTAAGGTCTACATCACCATAACCTTAATGTCCATTTATAAATATAACGTTGTAGCTCCACGCCGTTTTGGTCATAATCGGCCAAATGGCACGAAAAAATCGCACTAAACCGTAAAAACTTATATTCAAAGCTTTATTTTCAATAGATTCTGCTAATTTTTTTCAACTTTTTCTTTCTTAAGGTCCTACAATCACCAGAACCTTAATGTGCCATAGTATAATTGAAATCTTTGTAAGCTCCAACCGTTTGGTCATAATCGGCCCAAAATGTGGCATGAACTATCGCACTAACCGAAAAGGAACTTATATTACAAAGCTTTATTCTATGGATTCCCTGGCTACTTTTTCAACTTTTGTCTTTCAAAAGGTACTACATTCCCATAGACCTTGAATGTCTATGTATATATGTACTTATTAGCCTCACCCGTGTTGGTCCAATCGGCCCAAATGCCATCGAAATATCGCAATAAAAATGAAAAATATCGAAAAGTACGATAGTTCATGAGAAATATTTTCTTCGATTGTACCCAAAAACAATACACCGTCTATTTTTGAGAGATTTCAAGATCCCCTCCATTTCTTTAAAGATCGCTTATGCCGTTTTTTCCGAAATCTCTGCTAACAAACATACAAAAATTAAAAAAAAAACATTGGAGCAAAATTTTTTTGGGTGGGGTACAGTGGAATTGAAGTCATTCGGGCTTACGCTCAGCCACCCTGTTAGAACAAGCTTGATCATAATAGATGGCCAAATGAGAATGCGCGAATTTGAATTCATTGTTTGAATCACTGACTCTTAGATAATATTTCGGCTAGTTCTGCAATGTTTGGCAATATTTGGAGGCAGCTTGATATTGATGTTGTTGTCACTTTCATTGTTTGAACCATTTGAGTGATACAAACAAGTGTTCAATTATACGCCAAATGAATAAAACTAAATAACAATGCCGAAAAGTCGTAAATGTAGTAAACATAAGCGATGAGCCAAAGCATAATGTCACCATTGCTTATGAAAATAATATCCTATAGACCCTGAGTGCTTCATTCCATTTCCTACGCCGCATGGCTCTTACGCTGTTTAAGCTGACAGTTTCAAGACCTTAACCTAGTGTGAGCTGCTAGCTAACCTAGGTCTTAGGCTATATAGGGTGTAGCCCTAGGCTATGATTTAAGGCACAGGCCTAGCCTCATGCATTGTTTGATCTAATAACGAACACAATCTTTGCCTAAGTACGCGATTTTTTTCCGACAAGATCTAATGCTTCGCAAAAGACTTCAAATTCTGACTTAGAGTCTAGGCAAAGCTTTTAGGCATACGTAGGCATAGCTACGTAGGCAAAGCTAAAGAAGGCCTAGCTAAAATAATTGTAGTTTAAGCCGTGTGCTTCAAAATAACTCATATCTGCGTGTCAACGGGGAGAGAACATGTGGGCTTGTTTGAGGCCTAGCCTTCCAGCACATGATCAAGCTACTTACTGTCCTGGAAACCGATAGCACCCCGTCGGCCCGGGTAGAATTGCCCATAGCAGTGGCTCTTGCTAATCGTAAAAGGCGATTCCAGAGAAAAAGTCCACCTTTGCCAAACATCAGCTAGCAAGAAGGTTAGTATATTACTCACCCGAATCTAGAGGCGAGCTCTGGCAATGCGTCGCCGGGGACCTGCCCCCTTCCCTTTGACGACCCCCCGCGACGATGACAAAGAACAATGACACCACGAACAATGACAAAGACAATGCGACCCGCGACGTGAGAAAACCCCCTTCCTCCAACCTTTCCCGTGCTGGTTCCTGACCATCATGGGCCCTTGTTCCCTCCTCCCCCCCCTAGGTTAGAGGGTGCATTATGACCTAACTGTGACGGCGTCCCTTAATCCAAATAAACCAAAGGAAACCGATAGCCCTAGATTGCACAACAATCGTTGTAACCTGTTCAATGGGTCCCAAGTCTGGGTCCCGAACACTCGTCTTGGCTTCTCTATAGCATATACGATGCAGAAGATGCTGACACCGAATATTTTCAGCCTAGATAGCATGACAGATGAGGCGAAGGGGGCCTAAACCTACCCTCAACCGTGCAGTAAGATAAAACATCTTATAACGATGCAATGGTTGTTACATCTTAAAAATATGATTTACTATCTTATTATTTTACTCTTAAATCCCAACAACAGTAGTATTTTAGTAATTAATTATATACAAAGATCTGAGGTGGTAGAAGTCCGCCATTTTGATTATAAAATTTTGGAGTAAAGATTTAACTTCTTATAAATAGCAGAGTTAAATTTTGTAGTTAAAGAATCACAAGGGGGGGGGAAAATCGCTTAACTCTCTTTTGTGGATACCGCAATGTGTGTAAGAACCACTTACTCCTAAGATTAACCCTTTTTGGTTAACTCCTCTCGTGTAATCCGGCCCGGAGAGGGTCATGAGCTGCACCGGCATGCTTCACACGACAAATTAATAAAAACATTGCTTCACTTGGAAGATCCGAGACGAGAGCCGAGATTCTACCGCAGGGATGACGAGAGAGGGGAAGGAGCTTGACCTGAGAGAACGAGGGAAGAGACAAAGTCCATCTCACAAGCATCCTTAGTATTTTAGGAATTATTATATACTCATATTTTTTCCTTCGCATTTAATTATTTGGTTTTTATAAAGTTAGAAACACAATATATCAATAATCATCAAACACACGAAAACACCATTACACATTTCATTAACTTTCAATCAGTATCAGATGCGACGCAATATGACTAACCAGTTGAAGCGCCCTAGTTTCTCACATCGTTGTAAGTTTGGGTTATATTAAGGTGTGTCCGGGTCTCTAGAAGATAACTTCTATTAAAACTACCGAGCGGGAGTTCGAACACTTGATTTCCCGATACTAAACAATGACGACCTCGACGTGAGAACCCCCTAACCCCCTTCCCCTACCCTTGCACTGTTCTGACCGCATGGGCCCTTCTTCCAATATCACTTAGGCTAATGGTGCATTATGACCTGACGGTTCACGCGCCCTTAATCCATCTAACCAAAAATCGTAATTAGATTCTTACATCTTTACGTACGAGCAATCCTTGTATAAGTTATATATAGCCCCGTCTGGGTCGGGGTAGAATTAGCCTCAGAGCATGGCTATGCTAATCGACAAAGGCGATTCCAAGGCTGGTAGCAGGCTGCAGCGGGAGTAGACTACATGCCCGGAGGTTGAACGTTACGCGGGCCTAGATAGGGGCGGTAATAACACTCCACTCTGCTTGGCGGAGCTAGTTCCTAGGCGAGCGATCAAAGTCCGTGACGTCAGATGGTACAGTCCAGACCAAGACTGAACAGTTCTTTATCAAAAGTGACATTTTATCATCACTTTATCAACTACAGTCAGTCACACGTCGTTATGCATGTGAATTGATACAATACATCTGTAAATATGTAGTGAGAAATTAACTAGAGAACAAAATGAAAATAAGCATATTATCGGAACCTTATCTGTGGCATTAAATTCTTGCGCGGCGCATTTGATCCTCTCTCAATCATATGAAGAAACTCCGATCATATATGACGGCGACAAACTTTCTAATTTCTCATCAAAAAACCCTGTTTGGGCCGGGGTAGAATCTGACACCCTCTTTGGAGGATGTCTCCAGCTAATACTTTCTCGCTGGAGCGAAGGATCCTTCGCCGCATCGCGCGGCTTCCTTTCGATGCCGCGGAATGAAGACGTGTATACCCAACCGGCTCGGTGTTATTCAGCTCTCGACTCGACAACCCTCGCAGGGTATTACGTGCACCGTCTTCACGCAGGCGCAGAATGAGCTTCACACCCTCGTTTTGGCGTCCCCTCTAAGCCTTCAGACCTCTACCCCCTTCAAGTACACTTATCCGCCTTTGCCTTCATTGTCTATCTTTATAAATGTCAGTTCTCTTGTTGTTTTTCATGTAAATGTTAAACATGTAACTCTGTCATCACTGTGTCAGGCTACGAGGGCCACACATTGCCGGCATTAACTTCCTGCCCTATGGGCAGGTAAAATTCAATAGATAAATAATAAATAAAATTGGCCCAGAGCATGGCTCCTGCTAATCTAAAAGCAAAAAAAATTTTTTATTGATTCAAGAGAAAATAGTTCACCTCGCACCATCAGCTAGTAATGAAGGGTGTATTTTTTAAAACTCCCCGAAAATAGAGGCGAGCTCGGGCGATCGTCGTCGTGGACCGTGTCCCCCTTCCCTTGACAGACCCTTTAACGACGATGACGACAATACCACCACGACGTTGACAAAGACCGCTGACGACGCGACGTGAGGAACCCTCTTCCCCTTCCCCGTGGCTGGTTCTGACTCACATGGGCCCCTCCACCCCATATCGCCCTAGGCTAGCGTGGCACTTAGGAATCCAACGTTGAAGCGTCGCGTACCCATATAAACCAATATTAATTTCTTAAATAGATAGAGTATTAGTTTTGCTATTAACTATCATCACCGATCATTTTACTTTCTTATAATTATTACACTTAGAAAACAAAAATCCATTATAACACACACTACTCCATCTAATCAACTGTCTAATACACAGGCGGCGCATATCTCCTAACCAGTTGAAGCGCCCTAAGTTTCTCACGACGTCGTGACAATGACTCTCTTCACCATAATTTGCTACTCAATGAATAAAAAGGAACGTAAAAAAATACACAAATACTTTCTTAAACATGCGACTAATGTTTAGATCACCATTTTGTAGCTGAAATCCACAAAGTGTAAATACCTTCACTATAGATCTATCCATCCTTTGTTCGTAGTCTAATCTGTTAGAGATATATTTGAGTTTGCAATGGTCCTTTTAATATGAACAAAAAAAAAAAAACAAATTAAAAATTTTTGTTTTTTTTTTTTTTTTTCTCTTTTTTTACTAACAGCAAGAATGTTTCGGACACTATTTTGAGTACATGAAAAAAATGGTCGAGTCACTTACCCGTAATTGTTTTCGGAACTACTTATCCTTTTTTGTATGCCAAGTTGTAGTTATTGTTGTTAGAAAATCAAAACAGTCCATAACAAAATTATTACTGAAACGTCCCCGACGACGCTGACAATGACACAACGAACGATGGACAAAGACGACGACCGCGACGGTGAAAAACCCCCTTCCTCCCCTTACCCGTGGCTGGTTCTGACCAGCAGGTCCTACCTCCTTATCCCCTAGGCTTGAGTGGTGCATTTATGACCTAACGGTTTGACGCGTCCTTAATCAATAACAAAAATAATTAAAACGTATAAAATATACACAATTATAAGAAACGTAATAAACACGAAGCCCCTTCCCCCTCCTGTCTCCGGGTCAAGGTCAAGGTTCGCCCCTTGGAACCCCCCCCCTCCCCCTCCTATTCCTAGATGGGAGTCCATCAACAGTGCCACCCCTCCGCCAGACGCGCCGCACTAATGGAAACCTTCCCACTCAAATGTCTCGTGGAATTAAATTTCACCGTCTCATAAGCGCGCAGGAATCACATTTTCGATTATAATTCGCATTAGATTTTTACGGGAAACGGCGAGACGTAGCTGACCGCTTTGTTCGTCCGGAGCTCTTTCAATCCTGCGAAGTTAATTTCCGATTTCTAATGTGGGGGATGAGTGAGTTTTAGGGATTATATCACCGCAGGCGCCAGGTCGCGACCCTGCCATCCTAGTGGTGCCATGTCGCACCTTCCACCCCTCCCCCCTCCCACTCACCATACCACCACCTGTACTTACTAGGGAAGCTTCGCAAACGCTTTTTTTAGTCGCGTTGATGGATGATCTTTTTTGTAAGGTTTTTATGTTTGCGTGGGATCTCTATATCTTTGGCAAGTTACTTTTTGAACCCATTGTAGGTGATTGTTGTCAATTTCTATTGTTACTTGTTCTCACTCAAAAAACTCAAAAAAAAAATCATAACCTTATATTAAAACCTTTATTTCTTGGATTCTGCTAACTTTTTTCACCTTTTTTTCTTTGTGTCAAAAAGCAAAACATCACCCATAACCTTAATGTCCCTGTGAAAATATGAACGTTTTACTACTACCCGTGTTGGTCCAGATCGCCCAAATGTAACGAAAAATATCACACTAAAAATCGAAAAAAATGTAAAAGTATGGGATATTATGAGCAATATTTTTTAGATTGTACCCCAAAAACTGCAAGTCTAAGTTTGGAGATTTCGGGGGGGGGGGGGGAAAAGGGTCCCATCTAATTTCATCAGATCGCCATATGCCGTTTGCCCGGTAGAGAGCAATACAAACAGGACAAAAAAAAAATAAAAAACCAGCCGAGCTAAATTTTTTGGAGGGTCACTGAAATTGAAGTCTTCGCTCGCTCATCCCAATAACATGATAGACAATCAATATAAAATAAATACGTTTATTATTTGGAGTCCACCTATTCTAGTCACATAACTGATTTTCAGTGGGGACAGTAACCAAAGCGACCCAAGACAACCCTGTAGGCCCCGACGCAATCGACTAGTGAGCGATACCAACCAAGATCGTATTTTTAATAGGAATTTATCAATCAATGTATGGATGGACATGCGAACACTCCGCGGATCAACGCCAGAATCAACAGGCTGATCAGAACAACTTTAAATTTATTATGTGGCCTCGTTGCTAGGACGAGCTCCAAGTCACCGTTTCCATAATCCTAAGGCCAAAACTGATCGTCCTAAGTCAGAAGTCAGACTTTAAAAATTCTGCCTATAGCGGGAATTGACCTGAACTCTTCTGCCTTGGATCCAGCATCCACCACCATTTTCTTTTCTAACTAAAAAAAACAAACAATATAATAATCGACACACACCATAAACTCATTTATTAGGCCTAACTTTACATATCATAAGCGGCACAATATAACCTAACCGGTTTAAAGCGCCCTATTTTCTCTGGGTTTCCTCGCATCCTCTTCCTGATAGACTTTCTTATGATGGGATTCTTATTAACGTATATTTCGCCTAAATAGTGACGAAGCGACGTATATTGAAGGGCCATGGCTGAATCGTTTACTAGTTCGTTATAAAATAACGTAATTTTAAATCATTCAAGTTTATGTCACTTTTCAAACCTAACTTATATTAATTCATAAACCAGTTTTACGTTGGCTTGAGTGTTTATGATTTGAACCCTAGTGCTCTGTCCGTTGTCTATGTCGCAGGGAGATCGAAGAGATGACAAACCAAAGACGTAGGGCGTATGTCTTGACATTGACATTTTTTCATATGCCAAAGAGAGGCGAACATCAGCGGTAGTTAGTTGAAGAGAATTACTCCCTGAACAATAAGAACGAACTCTGGCAGTCGTCCGTCAGGACCCCTCGCTTTTCCTTGACGACCATGTCCAAACAACGAACTTTGACACAGACGATACTCACGACGTTATCCCCCACCCTGGCTGTTCTGACCCAGCTGGGCCCTTCTTCCAATATCCCCTAGGTTATAGTGGCACGTTATGACCCGAACGTTGACGCAACCCATTAAATTAATTGTTCGCCCCAATGTTTCTTGTTGTAGTATAGTTTCGTTTTGTTATATTTTTGCTTTATAATCTCGCATCATCTCGTCTTTATCTACTTGATCACTCCCTCGTTCTTCCCCCACTTTATAACCAGTATATCCGTGTTTTATCTCTGCTTACCACCTCGTGTGGTTAGCCTAGGGTTCAGCTGTTGTACTCGCCGGCTCAGGCAGCGTTTCCTGTCACAAATCATTGCAAACAGTGCCACAGTGAATTAAGTTCCTCTAACTTCGCTGAACGTCCCGGGGGGTTAGACTTCTCTTTTCTTATTCTCTTTCCACCATTGAGTATCTTCTATCCTTCCAAATCCAAGCTATAGATTCTTTACTCTTTCTTCTCTAGCACACGTGGCGCCATGCTATCGAGCGCTCATGTGTGTCACAACTACCTCTGCACACCTGACGTCGAAACGTGTCGGTAAGTTTAACCTTTCTGCCCCCACTCTATTATACATCCACTTTCTATCTAGAGGCGTCGGACCATCACTGTATAGACAACAATCATATACAAGGGTGTCAATAGTACCAACATTGAGAAGTAAGATATCGTAGCAGAAGTAACGAACGTATAATTAACGGGAAAGCCGTTTGCCACTTGCGGTTGAGTTGAAGCCTAAATCTACCTCCTTAACGTTAAATGCCCGGCCAGGATGTGTACTCTACATTTCTCATCAACTGCAGTCTGAAGTGTTGGCTAAACGTGTTTTAAACGAGGTGGCTTACGTAAACTGTTATTTAAAGAGGAACGATCATAACGCACCTGAAATCAATTTGCAGTACAATGTAATACTTTTTAAATGAGGGTTTATGTCAAAGAACCATTTCAGTCCATGTTGCAGCGTCTGGGGGTAATTTAAAACTTATCTCTAAAAACCTCCATAAAGGGCTTAGCCATAAACTAATTTATATAACCTTTTTTCATGGAGTATGCCTATAGGTTTTAATAGTGTTTGCGTATTTTTGGACTATTACACTACACATTTTTTAAAGAAAAGCAAACTATGCAAAACCCTATTTTTTATTACTATCATCGTCCATTTTATTTTCTTTTACCATACACTTAGAAATTCATCATTCTTTCAAGTAATTTATTTAACAAAATTTCATTACATCATAGACATTTCTTTCATTTCTTTATTTATTTAAATAAATAACTATATTTGTTTTGCTATTTCTATCATCGCTATAATTTTATCTTGTTTATATACACTTGGGTCACAATATACTCTCAAAGACACCATTTAACTCATCTCAATCAAACTTTCATTATCACAGGCGGCGCAATATGACCTAACCGGTTGAAGCAACCCGAGTTTCTCACGTCGTCGTAAATATAATATAAAAAGCATCTTGAGGTAAAATTCAATACGTTTGAGGGAATTATTGTTTCAAAGTTTGTTTCAATCCATGTTGTTAAAAAACGATCTCCAATAACCTACGAAATGAAAGTATAAGGTCTTTATAATTCAATAGGGGCAAGCTTAAGGTGGCGTCTGTCTCTAGCTTCGTAGCGAACTGGCATTGTTAAGAATTAACACTCCTGGATGTTTTCACGTTTGGCCTCGACATGAAGGAGGGTTTTATTAGTTTCACAGCATACTACATTTTCGCTTACTATTTAAATGTATTTAGAACCATTTGTATTTCATCAGAATCCAAACTACGAACCCCGTCCTGGGCCCGGGGTAGATTTCCCAGAGCATGTCTCTGCTAATCGTAAAAGGCGATTCAAAAGAAAAGTCCACCTTGCAAACATCAGCTAGAACGAGCGAATATTCCCCCCCTAACTCCCCGAAACTAAGGCGAGCTCTGGCAATTCGTCGTCGGGGACCTTGCCCCCTTCCCTTGACGACCCCCCGGCGACGATGAAATGACACAACGAACGATGACAAAGACGATGACGACCGCGACGTGAGAAAACCCCCTTCCCTCCCCTTACCCGTGGCTGGTCTGACCAGCATGGGCCTTCCTCCCCACCCCCCCTTAGCTAGAGTGGTGCATTATGACCTACGGTTGACGCCGTCCTTAATACAAATAAACCAAAAAAAACGAAACCAACGAAGGTCTTAACGTAAGGCTTGAATAGAAGGTTCGACAGCGTTGTGTTCGAACGAGTGGACGAACTTCGAAAACTCTCATTAAATAACGCTGGCAACGCTGTGACCCGAGCCTAGGATGAGGTTCGTAGTTTTCATTGGTCTTTCAATCAAGAAGTTTTGTTGTGAAGGTGATGCCACCCTCGACATAGAAAACAATAATATTTTCAAACACAACATAAACTCATTTCATTAACTTACAATATCACAGCGGCGCAATATTAGATGTTACTGGTTGAGCGCCTAGTTTCTCACGTCGTGGTCTTTGTTGCTGCTTCATTGCACGGGGGGGGGGGGAACTTTGGCACCTGCCTCATTGAGGAGAGTGTAAAGATGCAGCAAGGGAAATTCGCGTTAATTTCAAAAGTAAAACGTTATAATGCGTAATTTTTTTGATATATAGAATATAAAACTGGTAATAATAAATAATATATGTAAAAAGCATTGTAATAAAATACACAAACTGGGTACTGGAATGACATATTTTCTAAAATAGTTTGAATTAAATGACAGCTGGCAACATTACCTCTAAATTTTGCTGTGACAACCACAAAATTCGTCCTTTTGCCCACATAGATAACTGCACTTTTTACACCCGTTTCTGATTATGTATTTAACACCTTGGCGAAATTATACCACAATTTGAGGTGGAACAAAAGAACAAACTTGTGGATAATAATTATGCCGTCTGTAATTCAAAGTACGATGTTATTTATACACTTAGAAAAACATTATCATCCTCAAACACAACATTTACTCATTTCATCAACTTTCCATTATCCAGGTGGCTAATATTACCTAACCATTGAAGTGCCCTATTTCTCACGTCGTCGTTGAGATTGCATTCTAGCTTGGAGACTGAGCGTCCTTAAAGTATAACGTCTTAAAAAAATACGAAAGTCTTTAAAGAATTCAAGACAACGGTCCTGAAAGTAGAAAGTAATATAAGTTCAACTTCCCTTAAACGACCTCCCCGACGACGCTGACAATAACACAACGAACGATGATAAAGACGATGAGGCCGCGACGTGAGAAACCCCCCTTCTCCCCCTCCCCGTGGGCTGGTTCTGACCAGCATGGCTCCTTTCTCCCTCATATCCCTAGGCTAGAGTGGGCATAAGACCGAAGCTGTTGAGTCGTACTTATTCCTTAATAACTCCCCAAAAAATTAAGTTAAAAAGTCCTGATAATTATCTAGACTTAAAGGCAGAAGTTTCACTGAGTTCTTTAAAATGTCGGTCTTAAGTAAGAGGGCTAAGAAAGTCTCCCACTCTCTCTGACACAAGTCGACCAAAATATATCTTGGGCGTAATTGAAAACTGATTGGCTTCCGATGTCTCTTGAATGCTCCCGAGATCTGAGGGGACGGACGCGTGATGCGTTGAATGGAATCATTTATCCTCGCGTCGGGAGACAAAAGAAGCTCGGTGAGGGGGAGGGGGGTGAGTTACCACCCCACCCCCACCCCCGCCCCCGCCCCCGGCGACCGCGAGGCAGGACAAACAAGAGAGAGGAATCTACAGCGAGGCTGCCGGGTGCGAGCAACAGTCAGCATCAACATCATCGGTCTTCAACAGAATAATAATAGTAATAATAAAAAACACCCAACATCAGAAGCATGGCTCGGCTAATCGTAAAGGCGATTCAAAGAGAAAAAAGTCACCTTTGCAAACATCAGCTAGAAAGAGGGGAGTATATTACTCCCGAATCTAGAAGCGGCTCTGGCAAATCGTGTTCGTCGGAGAAACTCCTCCTTCTCTTGACGACCTCCACGTTGCGACGATGACAAAGACTATAAATTGACCGCGACGTGAGAACGTCGCTTCTTTCCTCCCCTACCCCTGCTGGTTTCTTAACCAGCATGGGCCCTTCCTCCCTATAATCGCCATAGGTAAGGGTGTGTTGCATTATGTCCTAAACGGTTGACGCGTCCTATACAAATAACCCAAAAAAATGTATACATACATACTTAGAAAACGAAAGGTAGTATATCACTCCCCGAATCGAGAGGCGAGCTCTGCCAAATCGTCGTCGGGGGACCTTGCCCCCCTCCCTTAACGAACCCCCCGAGAACGATGACAATAACACAACGAACGACGACAAAGACGATGACGACCGCGACGTGAGGAAACCCCCCTCCTCCCCTTACCCGTGCGGTCTCTGCAACCAGCATGGCCCCTTCCTCCCCCACCCCCCCTTAGGCTGAGAGTGGTGCATTATGACCTAAACGGTTTGACGCGTCCTTAATCCAATTAAACCAAAAAAAGAAACCCACCATAAACTCATATCTCAACTTTCAATATCACAGGCGCGGGGGGGGGGACATATGACCTTACGTTGAGCGCCCTAGTTTACTCACGTCGTACGTCACATGGAATTTGTTGTTTTTACAACACAACAACTCCCCCGTCTGGGCCCGGGTAGACTTTGCCTCAGAGCATGGCTCTGCTAATCGTAAAAGGCGAGTGCAAGAGAAAAAGTCCACCTTGCAAACATCAGCTAGGAAGAAGGTGTAGTATATTGCTCCCCACGAATCTAGAGGCGAGCTCTGCAATCGTCGCCGGGGACCTTGCCCCTTCCTTGACGACCCCCTGGCGACGATGACAAGACAATGACACCCGAACATGACAAAGAAATGACGACCGGGGGGGCGGACGTGAGAGACCCCCCTTCCTCCCCTTTCCCGTGGCTGGTTCTGACCACATGGCCCCTCTTTCCCCCCCCCAACCCCCCTAGGTTTAGAGGGTGCTTATGACACTAACTGGGGGTGGGGGCGGTTGACGCGTCTTACTCCAAAACAAATACAACATACTCATACGAACATTTACTTTTATCATTTTAGTTGTGGTGGAATGTAGTAAAACGCTTAGCTCTCCCCCTTCCCTTGACGACCTCCCCGACGTCGACCCGTGCCTGGTTAAGACCTAACGGTTGAAGCGCCCTCAATCCAAATAAACTACAGGTAACAAACCACAGTTGAGACAAAAGCTGTTTGATGTTTCTCTTTGTTGGAGGTGTCGCGTCTCACTTTAGAAATAACACTGACATTCTTTGTCTGTCTTTACGAACAATAATAAGAGAAGGTGGTATTGTCCTGGGCTCGAGTATGAATTGGCCGAGACTTTAGACCATGGTTGTGCTTATCGTGAAAAGCAAGGATAGAGTCAAAGTCCACCTCGCAAACATCAGCAAGTAAGAGCGGAGTATATTACTCCCTGAAACTAGAGGCGAGCTCTGGCAATCGTCGTCGGGGACACCTCCCCTTTTCCATGACGACCTCCCCAAC
The DNA here is from genome assembly GCA_024449915.1 of Sweltsa coloradensis. Classification (NCBI taxonomy): domain Eukaryota; kingdom Metazoa; phylum Arthropoda; class Insecta; order Plecoptera; family Chloroperlidae; genus Sweltsa; species Sweltsa coloradensis. The sequence goes on from JAMZAV010003126.1 coordinate 44,116, forward strand.
GACGATGACAATGGCACAATGAACGATGACAAAGACAATGACGACCACAATGTCAGAACCCGCCTTTCCTCCCCTTACCCGTGGCTGGTTCTGGCCAGCATGGCCCCTCCACCCCATATCCCTTAGGCTAGAGTGGTGCAATATTACCTAACTGTTGACGCGCCCTTAAAGTAGAATTCGAATAGGTCACACTAGTGTTCCCAGATGTGACACATGTGATGTACCTTTAACCGATCATCATATGTAGGCTACGCAGAATGCATATAATGCCTGCGCCACAATTTGATCTCTTCCAATCAATTCACTTAACCAATTTGAATTCACATTAAACGTGCACATTTCACATTGTTGTGCAAACTTGACAACAATCACCTACAATGCTTTCAAAAAGAACTTGCAGAAGTAAAGAGATCCCACGCCGCAAAGTAAAAACTTATTAAAAAAGCTCATCCATCAATGCGACTCAAAAAAGCGTTCGCGATGCGGCCTAGTTTTAGAAAACAAACATTATCATCAAACACCATAAACTCATGTTATTAACTTTCAATATCACAGGCGGCGCAATATGACCTAACCGGTTGAAGCGCCCTAGTTTCTCACGTCGTGGTTACAGTTTTTCAGAAATCAGATTTGGGGAACCTTCTTTGTTAACTTTGGAATTACTCAATTCTCCGTCTGGTCCCGGGGTAGAATTGGCCCAGAGCATGGCTCTACTAATCGTAAAAGTCGATTCAAGAGAAAAAGTCCACCCCGCAAACATCAGCTAGTATGAAGGGTAGTATTTTACTCCCTAAAAATAGAGGCAAACACTGGCAATCGTCGTCGGGGACCTTGCCCCCTTCCCTTGACGACCCCTCGACGACGATGACGACAATGACACCACGAACGATGACGAAGACAATGACGACCGCTACGTGAGAACCCCCTTTCCTCCTCTTACCCGTGACTGGTTCTGACTAGCATGGGCCCCTCCTCCTTCCCCCTAGGTGGGAGTGGTGCATTATAACCTAACGGTTGACGCGTCCTTAATTCAAAATAAACAAAAAATAATCTATTTAATTTATCTAACCTTCAATCTATCAGATATAAAAATAGATTTTACGTTTGAAGGTGACTTTGTAGCCGCTTCGAGCTATTAGACAATGTTTGGTCATGTTCCTCATTTAAATATCAATTCTTGAGACTGGTAGAAAACTAATACAAAATCACTAAAAGGTGAACTGTTTGGTAATATTTAAAATTATATTATACAAAGTAAACAATAAACATATCTCATTCACATTAAGTCTCTGAAGTGACACAGTCAAGTCATAAAGCTGGTTACTTCGAGTCTTGACACTGTTGGACTTTAAGAACGAACAATGCTCTCTGATACTCGCTTAAAGCATTTCCAAATGAACAAACTTAAACCGAAATTACTTCTTAAAAGTTCACCTTAACATTAAATTGTTTCAGAAAAGTCGGTTGAATGAAATTTGTTTAATTCCTTAAACAGATAAAACATTTCCCCTTAAAAGCTTTGCGAAAAGTTTCTAGATATCGAGCTTTCATATGAGTCACCTCTGATTTGTCCGGGACTGTACTTCAGAGCTCTTGTTAATGTTCCCAATGAACGGAATCCGATTAAGAGCTGCCGGCTCAGAAGAGCTTTGCGAGGAGATGAGGGGAGGGGAGGGGAGGTAGCTGGAGCCGAGTCGCTCTCTAGTGACCGAACAGTGAGGTATCGTCTAGCCCTGTGACAATCTTAGAGGTCTAGATACAGGCAGAAGTTGGCAGATTGTCATGGTGTGATGCCAAACACATAAATTAATGCATTAAATAATCACATACAAATTTTGAATAACCTTTGGCCATATTTTGTTATAATAAAATTGGAAATCTAATATTTACCAACATATTTAGAAATAAAGATAATTCTAAACAATAAAAAATAATATAATATTAATTAGTCGAGCGTTTCCATTTGAAACTCTGCCGGAAAAAATAGTCACTGTTTTTTGTTTTTTGTTTTTGTTTTGTATGTCTCGCGATAACGTTCGGGAACGGAATCTCGGATCGAGTTGAAATTTTCACCATCACGCCAAGCTTTGTTCTCGATTGAAAATGCCATTAGTTTTGTGGCAAAATCGTTTCAAAAAGTTAAAAAGTTACATTAAAGTTAATCGAAAGTTTTTTTTTTTCAAACATTCACGAGTCCGACAAAATCTGAGATGGCCAAGATCATTTAGCATGTCCGTCCGGTCACTAATATGTTTAATTTTATTTGATCCGATTTAGTTATGTAGATGGAAATTCCATTATATCAAAGTACGGTTACCATGGCAACCGGAAAGTCCGTGCAGCTTTTTGGCTCATGATCACGGTCCGGGGGCGGACAGGATGCTCGGATCGAGTTGACTAAATTTTCACGCATCCGCAAGCTTTGTTCTCGATTGAATGCATTAGTTTTTTGTGGCAAAATCGTTCAAAAAGTTAAAAGTTACATTAAAGTTAATCGGAAGTTTTTTTTCAAACTCAACGTCGACAAAATCTATATAGCCCCAAATCATTTTAGAAAATGTCCCGTCCGGTCACGAATATTATAATTTTATTTTGATCCGATAAGTAATGGTAGATGGAAATTAACATTATAACAAAAGTAACGTTGCATGGCAACGAGAAAGACGCGCGAAGTTTCTAATGCACTGCCAGACCTAGAATAATCAAAATACTTTCGAGACGCAGTCTATTAGTTTGTCAACAAGATTAAATAGTTTTCCCAAGATCAGGTCCCATCTAGATGGCGGTGTATTTTTTAAGTAAAGATTTAACCACGGGGTTTCCCCAAATACCTTGGAATAATAAATAATACTGGAAAAGCGAACGTCGTAAAATTTTGTAATTTAAAAAATTGTGCAATGTGGGTCTAGCTATAGCACGTGCTCGCTTATCAACGCGTCAACTGAGCGTTTCTAGTATTATAATAATTCGTAATATCGTAAATAGTGGCTCAAAGAAGATTCGTTCAGATTCACTTGCTGTATTGACACCTTACTCTTACGTAACCGCATCTCCTATAGACGATCCTATTTCTATCTACCCTCCCTTGAGTTTACATACTATACTGAAATAAATGGAGTATACTGTATATTGGTGTGCTCTCGCAGAAGGACCACACGGGAACGATATATAACAAGATTTATCGTCTGGCACTTTATTTGGGGAGATGCTGTAATATATTAATTTGATGAGCGTATGGGGGGGGAGGGGAGTCGAAGCGAAGATTCTATTTCACTACACTGGCAGAAAAAAATCCGGAATGTTTTTTTTTTTCTTTCCTTTCTTCTTATCTTTCTTTCTTTTTTTCATATTTCTTTCTTTCTTTTTTTGGAATTTTGCTGTTGTTACACTATTTCCGGCTAAAACAGTACTCACTTGCGATGAAATTTTCTGGAGACTTCGAAATCTCTGAACTTAGAACTGCCACGTTTTTTATCGCAATCGAAAAATTATTTCTCACCCAACACAATGAAAATCGCAATTTTACAATTTTTTAATTTTTTTAAAATTACGATTAATTAAAAAAAATAAAAATCAAAGTTGATTTTTTTATTAAATAAAATTTAATTTTAAAAAATCTTCAACTTAGAAATGATTTTTTTTCACAGAACAACAGAAAACCGCATAGCACATGGCAGCGTCAATGCACCAATTAACGCTATTAAATATTTGTAGTATTATTTATTATTAATGTATTAATACATTAATTTAACTAACTTAATAATTTTTCTATTGATATTATGATCATCATCTACATAATTGTCTTTTCTTTTTTTAACTAAGAAAACCATAATCTATAATCTCAAACACCTATACCCATTTCATTATCTTACCTCTAAAGCTTCCTAACACTGCCCTTTAATACCCCGCCTAAAATAAAGACGGCCTAACTGGCTTTATATCCCGCGCCTAAAAATAAAGACGACCTAATTGGCTTGGTTCACCTGCGACTTTACTCCACTCACGCTGCGCTATTGTACTAACCCCCCACCGCCCGTCTGAATGCATGTAAACTTTGTAAAGCGGTGTAGACTGCGGTGATAGGCCACACTTTCGGGTGTCATGGCTGCTTCATAGCTGTTATTCAGCCTACCTGTTACTGCTGTCAGTTTGCATAGTTTTTTTTTTGAAGCAAAATGCCCAATTGCTGTGGGTGTATTTCGTGTAGGGAGAAAGAGGAGGGCATACTGTCGTGTTTATTCTACAAATAAATAACAAACCACACTTATACTGTGACATGTGTCTGTTATTCGGCCTCCTGCCTATCGTAACCTCTCTCATGTATAGATACTAGTATATACCCGCCTAGGCCCAAAGAGTCCGCCGTATGCAAGTTAGGGCCTATGCCCTATACTTGATAATTTATAATAATACCATGATATTGATATGCCTAGGATCTACATCTAAGCTGAAGAACAGGCCTAGGCCCTACTCCTTAGTAGCCTATTTCCCAAGTATGCCTAGGTTAAAACCAATAAGTAAACAACAATCGAGAAAGCATACAGATTTGACAATGCAGAGCCTTCTATCCATAGTTTATTTTCAAAGCCGCCACGGTCTCAGGGCAGTATCCACTAGATACCTAACAAGCAGCTCGGAATAAGTTGTCTAGTGGACCTGGTTTTGGGGGTTAGAGAGTGGCGCGATCTGCGCGGGAGCTTTGGCGTGAACAAGCCAATTGCTTTATCTCCCCGCCTAAATACAGACGACTATCTGTCCTATAACAGGCGGCGCAATATGACCTAACGGTTGACGCGTCCTTCATCCAAATAAACAATCAGACAAACTAAGTTCCTGGAACTCCCATGTTTGGCTAGTTTGGATCTTGTGGCTAACGTCTCTGCTTCCATAAAGGGGGTTCCAATGGTCGATTCCCGCTTTCGCAGGAGTTTTTAACTTCTCATTTAGAATTAAGTTCATCATTTTCTTGGCTTATATAGTAATTCGTAAAACGGTGACTTTGGGCACATACAAAATTCTACGGTGAAAAAATCCGCCTAGTTAAATTGTGGTGCTGTCTGCGGGTGAATCGGGGTGTCCGCAGCTTGGATTGATCGGTGGTTTCCTGCTCAAATAATTCCGGTCTCTACTTGGTCTTGTTTCGCTTGTCGTTGGTGCTGGCGCCTACAGGGATAAGCAAACATCAGCAGTAATAATTAAAGTGTAAAAAGATATTCCCCACAACTAGCGGGCGAGCTTCTGGAAACCGTCGTCAGGGAACCTTTCCTTATCGACCGCCTCTACGATGATGTCAATGACATGAACGAAGACAAAGACGATGATGATGCGGTTGAGACCTTCTTTCCTCCTCCTACCGTGACTTGGTTCTGACCACGCATGGGTCCCTCATTCCCCATCCTCTAGGCTGAGTAGCAACATTATGACCACAAAGACCGGTTGACGCGCCCTTTACTTAATGAATCCTAAATGATGGCTTGACCGGGTAACATTTAATGTCCTCCACTAGAAATTAGGTTCTGCGAATGAGTGAGTACATCTGTTATACGTTGTTTTTATATATATCTTTTATTTTTCATCTCAGATTCTGATGCAAGGGTAACAGAAAGTAAAGCGTACGTCCAGACACTCCTCTGTGGTTACAGTGGAACGTTGCTACGCGTGGAAACTCGGACACTCAATCGTAAAGAAGGGAATTAAAACAAGTTTTGTTTTTTTTTTTTGTTCCTCGATAACTATATTATGACGGATCCTGGCATCCAATGTCTGAAAGTTTGATCTGTCCCCAACTCAGATCTCTGTTATGGTGGTCAGTTCAAGAACAAACGAGTGCAAGAAGATTGCCAAGCATGAAACTTGTGTCTTACTTGACCAACCTGTCCTTGTCTTACAACACCGTGATCTCAGATATGTCCAAGCGCTTGCTTCACTTAACTTACAGTTTAATTACTTGGGACACTATGTTTATTTTGTATTGCTGTAAACCCAAACTACGCGTAAATCACACAAGATGCAGTAGTTACGTGTTTTTGGGGCGTCTGACTGTACATTGAAACACACCTTTGCTTTGGTATCGACTGAATATTACCTATTTCGGTACTCTGAACAATATGCTATTAAAGTACATCATCAATTTCCACATTAACTGGTCGGGCTCCAATTACTTGTTTAATTATTTACCGGCCGCCAAAGCCTTAAATTTGAAATCATCATTTATAAAGTACTGGAGCATGTTTTTATTCAATCATATTAATGGCAAAACATAATTGTACATTCCAGCCCAACCGGGGATAGAACCAGGGTCCTCCGCTTGCTGGGCGGACCTTAACAAGACCATATATCTAGCTCTAGAGGCTAGATGTAGGGACTTGGTAATAGTGGAATATATGAAATAAATATACTACGGCCACTTGTACGATTACGCAAAACGTGCTTCATCCACCATAGAAAACCAGCAACATTATTGGGAAATGCAAGGAATATTATTAAAAAAACTAAAAATCAGGAAATAATTGCTAATTACCTGTTAAAAAATCGACTGTCACGACTGCTTTTATTCAAGTTGCAATAGATAATTTTCACATTAATAACTTTTGTGTTTGCTATTACTGTCATCTTTATAATTTTTCTTTTCTTATATATAAACTAGACACAAATAATCAAACAAAACACCACTAACTCATCTCATCCACTGCTCACCGGGTATGTTTGTTGCTTCAACACCGAAAGTTTGTTTGCTTCAGCTAATGGTTTGTTGCTTCACGGAATGTTTGTTGCTTCACCGGAAAGTTGTTGCTTCACGGACATGTTTGTTGCTTCACCGTCTATTTTGTTGCTTACACGGAAAGTTGTTTGCTTCAGCCGAAGTTTGTTGCTTCACGGGAATGGTTTGTTGCTTTCAATACACGGGTGGTTGTGGGATAGGTTTGTTTACCACTTCAAGCTAATGTTTGGTTGCCTATCACGGGATGTTTGTTGCTTCACCGTCTAGTTTTGTTGCTGTCAAGCTAATGTTTGTTGCTTTCACGGGAATGTTTGTTGCTTCCCGTAAGTTTCTTTGCTTCACGGAATGTTTGTTGCTTCACCGAGTTTGTTGCTTCACGGAGAGTTTGTTGCGTTCACCGTCTAGTTGTTGCTTCCGGGAAGGTTGTTGCTTCGTGTGTTGAATATTAGTATGAGACAAATAACGTTTACTATTCGGTCCCCTCCCCCCTCATTCCCCGCATGCTATTGACACATCCACATCTTTCGATATCTAGGAGGCCCTTGTATTGTCAGTGCGACTGTCCCTAAATCAACTATTGCCATTTCGAAATATCTATTTGGTTATCGGGGAATGATTGTCACTTGACTTTACCAGAATCAATATAAAAACTAATGCGTACACCATGCTGGACGCAAGTTTGAACCTTTAGTTTATCTAACTGAGGCCTATTCGACTTGAACCTGGCGGTTATGCGCAACATGGTTTGTGCTAAACGGCTGAGAATGTTTTTTGAGAAGACATTAAACGAATTATGTCGTTCAAACAGACAAATGAATGTATGGCAGTATCGTTCAAAAAGTTAAAAAGTTACTTTAAAGTTAATCGAAAGTTTTTTTTTCAAACTTCACGGCGACAAAATCTGAGATGGCCAAATCATTTAAAATGTCCGTCCGGTCACGAATATGTTAATTTTATTTTGATCCGATAAGTAGTGTAGATGGAAATTACATTATAACAAAGTACGGTTACCATGGCAACGGAAAGTCGTGCAGCTTGTTTGGCTAATGATAGCGGTCGGACGGAGGCTCGGATCGAGTTGAAATTTTCACCATCCGCAAGCTTTGTTCTCGATTGAATGCCATTAGTTTTTGTGGCAAAATCGTTCAAAAAGTTAAAAAGTTACATTAAAGTTAATCGGAAGTTTTTTTTTCAAACTCAACGTCGACAAAATCTGAGATAGCCAAATCATTTAGAATGTCCGTCCGGTCACGAATATGATAATTTTATTTTGATCCGATAAGTAGTGTAGATGGAAATTACATTATAACAAAAGTAACGTTGCCATGGCAACGAAAAGACGCGCGAAGTTTCTAATGCACTGCCACCTAGAAGTAATCAAAATACTTTCGAGGAAGCAGTCTATTATTTGTCAACAAAGAGTTAAAATAGTTTTCCCAAGGAGTCAAGGTCCTCTAGATGGCGGTGGATTTTAAAGTAAAGATTTAAACACGGGTTTCCCCAAATACCTTGGCAATAATAAATAATACTGGAAACGCGAACGTCGTAAATTTTGTAATTTAAAAAAATGTGCAATGTGGGTCTAGCTATAGCACGTGCTCGCTTATCAACGCGTCCAACTGAGCGTTTCCTAGTATTATAATAATTCTTATATCGTAATAGTGGCCTAAAGAAGATTCTTTAGATTCATTGCTGTGAAGACACCTTACTCTTACGTATACCGCATCTCCTATAGACCATATTTCTATCTACGCCTCCCTTGAGTTACATACTATACTGAATAAAGGGAGTATACTGTATATTGGTGGTGCTCTCGCAGAAGGAACACACGGGAACGATATATAACAAGATTTATCGTCTGGCACTTTATTTGGGGAGATGCTGTAATATATTAATTTGATGAGCGTAGCGAGCGAAGCGAAGATTCTATTTCACTACACTGGAGAAAAAATCCGGAATGTTTTTTTTTTTCTTTCTTTCTTTCTTTCTTTCTTTTTTTCATATTTCTTTCTTTCTTTTTTTTGGATTTTTGGCTGTTTGTTAACACGATTCCGGCTAAACCGACACTCCAATTGCGATGAAATTTTCAGGAGACCTTCGAAATCTTTGAACTTAGAACTGCCACGTTTTTTAGCGCAATCGGAAAATTATTTATCATGAACATAATAATTTTACGATTTTTTAAATTTTTTAAAATTACAATTAATTAAAAAAAATAAAAATTAAAGTTATTTTTATTTAATATAAAATAATTTTTAAATCAATCTTCAACTTAGTAATGATTTTTTCACAGAACAACAGAAAATCCGCATAGCACATGGCAGCTCAATGCACCAATTACGCTATTAAATATTTGTATATTATTTATTATTAATGTATTAATACATATTTAACTAACTTAATAATTTTTCTATTGATATTATTATCATCATCTACATAATTGTCTTTTCTTTTTTAAACTAAGAAAACAATAATATATAATCATCAAACACACTATACCCATTTCATTATCTTACTCTAAAGCCTAACTGGCTTTAATCCCCGCCTAAATAAAGACGGCCTAACTGGCTTTAATCCCCGCCTAAATAAAGACGACCTAATTGGCTTGTTCACTGCGACTTTTACTCACCACGCTGCGCTATTGTACTAACCCCCCACCGCCGTCTGAATGCATGTAAACTTTGTAAAGGCGGATGTAGACGGCGGTGATAGCCCAACTTTCGGGTGTCATGGCTGCTCATAGCTGTTAGCAGCCTACTGTTACTGCTGTCAGTTTGCATAGTTTTTTTTTTGAAGCAAAATGCCCAAATTGCTGTGTGTATTCGTGTAAGGAGAAAGGAGGGCATACTGTCGTGTTTATTACTACAAATAAATACAACCACACTTAATACTGACATGTGTCTTTATTCGACCTCCTGCCTACGTAACCTCTCTCATGTATAGATACTAGTATAAGCCGTATGCAAGTAGGGCCTAGGCCTATACTTGATAATTTATAATACCATGATATTGATATGCCTAGGTCTACATCTAATGCTGAAGAAAAGCCTAGGCCCTAGTCCTTAGTAGCCTTATTCCAAGTAGGCCTAGGTAAAACAATAAGTAAACAAACAATCGAGGAAGCATACAGATTTGACAATGCAGAGCCTTCTATACATAGTTTATTTCAAACGCCGCCACGGGCTCAGGGCAGGGTCCACTAGATACCTAACAAGCAGCTCGGAATAAGTGTCTAGTGGACCTGGTTTTGGGGGTTAGAGCAGTGGCGCGATCTGCGCGGAGCTTTGCGTGAACAAGCCAATTGGCTTTAATCCCCGCCTAAATAAAGACGACTATCTGTCTATAACAGGCGGCGCAATATGACCTAACGGTTGACGCGTCCTTCATCCAAATAAACAATCAGACAAACTAAGTTTCCTGGAACTCCATGTGTGGCTAGTTGATCTTGTGGCTAACGTCTCTGCTTCCAATAAAGGGGTCCAATGTTCGATTCCCGCTTTCGGCAGGAGTTTTATAACTTCTCATTTAGAATTAAGTTCATCAGTTCTTGGCTTATATAGTAATTAGTAAACGGTGACTTTGGGCACATAAAAAATTCTACGGTTGAAACAAATCCGCCTAGTTAATTGTGGTGCTGTCTGCGGGTGGAATCGTGTCCAGCTTGATTGATCGGTGGTTCCTGCTCAAATATGCCGGTCTCTACTTGGTCATTGTTCGCTTGTCGTTGGTGCTGGCGCCTACAGGGATAGCAAACATCAGCAAGTAATAATTAAAGGTAGTAAAAAATATTCCCCACAACTAGCGGCGAGCTCTGGAAACCGTCGTCAGGGACCTTTCCTTATCGACCGCCTCTACGATGATGTCAATGACATGAACGAAGACAAAGACGATGATGATGCGGTTTGAGAACCCTTCTTTCCTCCTCCTACCCGTGACTCGTTCTGACCAGCATGGGTCCCTCTCCCCATATCCTCTAGGCTGAGTAGCACATTATGACCACACGGTTGACGCGCCCTTAAACTTAATGAATCCTAAATGATGGCTTGACCGGGTAAAATTTAATGTCCTCCACAGAAATTAGTTCTGCGAATGAGTGAGTACACTGTTAATACGTTGTTTTTTATATATCTTTTATTTTTCATCTCAGATTCTGAATGCAAGGGTAGCAGGAGTAAAGCAAGTACGTCCGAGGCAACGCCCTCTGTGTTACAAGGATGACGTTGCAACTCGGGAAACTCGGACTCAATCGTAAAGAAGGAATTGGACAAGTTTCCTTGATAACTATATTATTGACGGATCCTGGTATCCAATGTCTGGAAAGTTTGGTCTGTCCAACTCAGATCTCTGTCTGTGTGCGTCATTTCAAGACAAACCGAGCACAAGAAGATTGCAAGCAGGAAACTTGTGTCTTACTTGAACCAAACCTTCCTTGTCTTACAACACGTGAGCTCAGATATGTCCAAGCCTGGCTTCACTTAACTTACAGTTTAAATTACTTGGGACACTTTGGTTTATTTTGTATTGCTGTAAACCAAACTACGCGTATCACACAAGATGCGAGTAGTCCGTGTTTTTGGCGTCGACTATACATTGAAACACACTTTGCTGGTAGCGACTGAACATTACATTATGTCGGTACTCTGAACAATATGCATATTAAAGTATATCATCATTTACACAATTAACTGGTCGGGATCCAATTACTTGTTTTAATTATTTACCGGGCCGCCAAAGCCTTAAATTTGAAATCATCATTTATAAAGTAATGAGCATAGTTTATTCAATTCATATTTAATGCAAAACATATTGTACATCCAGCCCAACCGGGGATAGAACCCGGGTCCTCCGCTTGCTGGGCGGACTTAAACAAGGCCATATATCTAGGCTCTAGAGGCTAGATGTAAGGGACTTTGTAGATAGTGGAATATAGTGAAATAAATATACGGCACTTGTACGATTACGCAAAACGTGCTTCATCCACCATAGAAAACCAGCAACATTATTGGGAAATGCAAGGAATAATTATTAAAAACTAAAAATCAGGAAATAATTGCTAATTACCTGTTAAAAATCGACTGTCACGACTGCTTTTATTCAAGTTGCAATAGATAATTTCACATTAATAACTTTTGTGTTGCTATTACTATCATCTTTATAATTTTCTTTTCTTATATATAAACTTAGACAACAAAATAATCAAAACAAAACACCATTAACTCATCTCATCACTGCTCACGGGAATGTTTGTTGCTTCAAGGGAATGTTTGTTGCTTTAAGGGAATGTTTGTTGCTTCACGGGAATGTTTGTTGCTTCACCGGAAAGTTTGTTGCTTCACGGGAATGTTTGTTGCTTCACCGCCAAGTTTGTTGCTTCACGGGAAAGTTTGTTGCTTCGTGTGTTGAAGAATTAGTATGAGACAAATAACGTTACGATTCGATCCCCTCCCCCTCATTCCCCTGCCATGCTATTTGGTATCCACGCTTTCGATATATAGGCCCTTGTATTGTCAAGTGCGACTGTCCTAAATCAACTATTGACATTTCGAAATATCTATTTGGTTATCGGGATGGATTGTCACTTGACTTTACCGAATCAAATATAAAAACTAATGCGTTACACCATGCTTGACGCCAAGTTTGACTTTAGTTTATCTAACTGACCTATTCGACTTGAACCTGGCGAGTTAGCGCAACATGGTTTGTGATAAACGGCTGAGAATGTTTTTGAGAAGACATTAAACGAATATGTCCGTTCAAAACAGACAAATGAATGTATGGCAGGATCGGCTATGGAGTCGGGGCGCCAATTAAAGTTTTCCAATTAATATACGGTTTAAAAACTAAACTTTAGTAATTTAGGTAACATATCGTCATCAATCACGCCATATACTCATTTCATTACCTTTCAATATCACAGGCGGCACAATATGACCTTACCGGTTGAAGCGCCCTAGTTTCTCACGTCGTAGTCGCTCCATAATTTGATCTTTTCGTCAATACAGAAAAAATAATTTTAAATGTATTTTAAAGACTCTTAATGTAGATAAAGTTGCAGATATTTAATTTGTATTTTCGACTTGCATCTTCATGCCAATAGAATGTTTATTTAAACCATTACGCCGTCAATTAAACAGACATTCGCTTGTTTCCTATACAAATTTAGTGTTTACAATTTCATATTAACCGTCTTTCTTTATAGTATTTTATTAATAAAAACAATTCTGGGCCCGGGGTAGAATTGGCCCAGAGCTTGGCTCTGCGTATCGTAAAAGGCGATTCAAGAGAAATGTCCACATCGCAAACATCAGCTATTATGAAGGGTAGTATTTTAATCCTCGGAAATAGAGGCGAGCTCTGGCAATCGTCGTCGGGGACCTTGCCCCCTTCCCTTAACGACCCCTCGACGACGATGACGACAATGACACCACGAACGGTGACGAAGACGATGACGACCGCGACGTGAGAACCCCCCTCCCACCCTTATACCAGTAGCATGGTACTGACCAGCATGGGCCCCTCCTTCCCACATCCACTAAGCTGGAGTGGCGCATTATGACCTAACGGTTGACGCGCAATAAATCCAAAATACCCCCGGTCACTCTATCAACCAGACGGCCAGGCGTTGCTGGAGTCAGGTACTCTTGAACCAACTGTACCAAGTATGATGCCTCGCGCTCGCAATGTAATCTCTCGCAATCATACGAAGAACTTCTAACAACACCGTCCAACTTCCTTAATTACTCATTATTACAAATTATTATTATTATAATTATTATTGATTCATAGGATTGTCGTAAGAGTTTACCCCGACTGGGGTTCGAACCCAGAACCTCCGGCTTGACGTAGCTTTACCAATTGAGCTACCGGGACTACAGAACAAAACCTTTACTAAACTGCTATTTTTTGTGACTGTTGACTTCCATGACATAAATCCAACAGAAGACTGCAATGTAGCCCCACTGAAAATCAGTTATATAACTGACTGGGTAGACTCAAATTTTTTTTTTTTATTATTTTTAAAATCTGAAAGTTTACATGAATAATCCAATCACATCTCATCTCCCATGAGTGCAATGGTTATTTGGTATGGACTAGAGGCGAGCTCTCGCCAGTAGTGTGAGAAACTCACTACTTGCCCCTACTCCATAATATTCAACAATCAAAGAAAGAAACAACTGAGAAACAATTAACATACAGAACAACTTAAAGTTTGTCCAAAAAAGTTACAACTTACAATTGTACACATGATATAAAAATTACAGGTTGAGCCAGGGAAAGCAAGCCTATTACGGCCCATCCACCGCAGTGAACCTGTCCCATTCTAAACATTAATAGAATAATAATAAAACATAAATTCGTTTATAAAAGGATGATATTGATAATGTTGAAATTAAAGTTTATTTATATGATAGTTATGAATGAAATAAAGAACTAGTGAATGTAGCCGGTATTAAATATCCATTATTCTTAGCAGTGGTCGTCAACTCTAGGCACTGGCAGCTGGAACCTTGGTAAGCCAGTGTTCGCGCAAAAGGAGGGCGCAGTAGCACTCCACTCTAGGCACCCCTACCCAAGAAAACAAACCGATTGTCCAGCTGAAGGCGCTCCAAGGGGTCAACATCAGCTTCTACCACATGATAACGGCTAACAACTTTCTTAAATTCCCTTGTGGGCCCGGGGTAGAATTTGGCCCTGAGCATGGCTTTGTTAATCGTAAAATGCGAGGAAAGAGATAAAGTACATCTCGCAAACATCAGTGGGCAATTAGGAGAGAACTTCCTAAAACAAGAGGCGAGCTCTGGCAGTCGTCGTCGGGTCGTCGGGGCCCTTCCCTTGACGATCGCCTCGACGACGACAACAATAACACCACGAACGAAGACAAATACGATGACGACCTCGACGTAAGAAACCTCCCTTTCCTTCCCCTCCCGTTGCTGATTCTGAACAGCATGGGACTTTCCTCCCTAAATTCGTCTGGGCTAGATATGTGCACAATGACTTACTGTTGACGTGCCCTTAATCCAAACTAACTAAAAAGCTAAATAAACTAAACTCAACTAAAACTCTCATTCAAAGTAATTTATTTAACCAAATTGTATTCTTTTAGATAGTTTTTCGTGTGTTATTACTATCGTATCCTTCACTTCATATTACTTTATAAACACTGAACACAATATAATCATAGCACACGCTATAAACTCATTTAATTAACTTAAATATCACAGGCGGCGCAAAATGACCTAAACGGTTGAAGCGCCCTAGTTTCTCACGTCGTCGTCAGTAACGCTTCTCCTCTTGGATTCTAGAAATCTCATGCCCGAAGCATCATGTGACATGTCTTCGATTATCAATATTAAACTATGCGCTCTAGATCTACGCTTGCACGAAATTGCCCAATAGTGGTAACAGCTCATTTGATTGTATTTATGCCAGTATGAAACTTACCTTTTCAAAACTTAAAAACAGTTAAACTGAGTTAAGTATTGCTGGATAGCTATAGCACAAATTGTAATACATATTATCTTTTCGAAATTCTCGAGATTACCACGCTGTGCGAAGTTTACTCTTGATGAACAACAGAGGCCATGTCCACCTGACAATTGTTCTTTAATTTTGTGTCGATTATACATTTCATAAAAACAACAATTTGATCATCCACGACCTTCCTCTGACTCCATCCCAAACATGTGAACCAGAACCAGTTCTTACACTCATGACATTTGCTGCACTAACCTAATAATAATAGTAGTTATAATTATTATAATAATAATAATAATAATAATAAATAATAATAATAATAATAATAATAATAATAATAATAATAATAATAATAATAATAATAATAATAATAATAATAGTAATTATAATTATTATAATAATAATAATAATCAAACACACCATTAACTCATCTAGTCATTTGTTATAAACACAGGCGGCGCAATATGACCTAACCGGTTGAAGCGCCCTAGTATCTCACGTCGTCGTCGTCCAGCCAGACTGCAATAGGGACATGCAATGCATGCATAAAACAATGTTATCATCAAACACATAATATACTCATGTCATCAACTTGCCATATCACATGGACGCACAAGCCTTCAATTCGATTACACATTTTGTACAAATGAACATTTTATCAGCCACAACCTTCTTCGAGATCCTTTTCACATCAGTAAAGTAACAAAAGTTATAATTTCACATTGTAATCTTGTCTCATGACTCACCTTGTTTGGCATAGCACACATCAATAAAAGTGTTTTATAACAGTAATAAAATAAAAATAATTTCAATCTTTATCGACAGTTGGCCAATTAGTATGAATGACCACGGGGATCCAGCGTACTTATCAATACAAAGTTTCTTTCCTCCCCTACCCGTGGCTGTTCTGACCAGCCCCTAGAATAGAGTGGTGTATTATGACCTAACGGTTGACGCGTCCTTAATCCTAATAAAACCAAAACATGTTTACAGAAAGGAATAAATTCAGAAAATATTAAACAACAGAATTAAATTAATGATTATAAACATAGTTGTACAGATGATGTTGGGGGAACAATTTTGTCAATTAATGAAAGAGCGCTTAAGAAACAGGTTGAAAAAAGAAGGAACGGCTGCACGTGCAAACTCATCCACCAACGCGATTATAAAAGCCGTTCACGACGTAGGTCTAGTAACCGAGACGATAAAGAAGTTTTTACGTTGATACTTCTTTATCGACTCTTCTAGAACCAAACACCGTAGAACAATAATAATGTTAGGCACGGAGGTTCTTTTATCTGAGCTCTTTGCTCCGACGCCAAGACCAGGGCCACATGGAGCCGGATTGTGGGGAAAATACACATTAATAAGAGAAGAAATACACTTTTAAATAAACACCCAGACATTTAGAATAAGTTGGCCAATAACAACTATGGTAAAATATAAAACGATTTTGGCAATTATAATTAATAAAAATAAAACTATTGCGCACTTTTTCTTATGCGAGGCACCACAAATGCGTTATTCGGCGCAGCCACGTAGGAAAATAATGTTTTATATTAAGAGGGCTGTGGATAAGTCATTGTTGAGACAGACGCCAGTTGTTGTCTGTCTTGATTGGATTTCACACCTACAAAGTCGTGTTTGATTTCTCTGGACTAAATTACATTTCATTTTGTAATTCGGAAAGAAGATTAATCACAGTTTGTGTTGATAACGAACGAAGAAGTTCTCTCGAGTTTGGAGGATGTTTGTAGGGCGAGCTGTTCTTTCAGATAAGTAGGAATCTTGGATGTGGTCATCGGTTTATTGTCTGGGCTGGTTGGTTTTTCATCTGCCGACAATATTCAGCAAGCCAGACTTGGATACTTTGAAAGTGTTTTACTTTTCTCTTGTAACTCATGGAGGTCAACGCTCAAATACCTATATTAGTTCTAATCGTTTAGCTCACTCTCCCTGCGATCGAATGCTGGTTCTGTCCAGCACATGCATGTCCCACCGATCAAAGGTAGAGAATTTGGAAGACATGACACCGCGACGTGAGAATCTCCCCTTTCCTCCCCTACCCGTGGTTGGTTCTGACCAGCAAGAGCCCCACCTTCCCATATCCTCTAGGCTAGAGTGGCGCATTATGACATAACGGTTGACGCGCCATTAATCGAAATAAACAATACAAAACCCTATCCGTAGCTGGTTCTGACCAGCATGGCAGTTGCTCATTATGACTTAACGGTTGACGCGCCCTTAATCCAAATAAATCAAAAAAACTTTTGTATGAACGAGAATGCATCCTGGAACCAGCTTGCCTCATTCACATGTAGTACAGTATGCGAGGAAGTCAAAATATAAATAAATTAAAAAATATAATAATGGAATTTCTCATTAGTAATATACCATGGACAAATACTTGATACAAATATTTTCAAGTTCGAAATATTTATTTGGACCCCTCAGAGGCAGTTAACCCATGCCCCCCCCCCGCTACTATCCCTATTCTGCAGCTTCTGAAGTTATTCTTCAAAAATTTAAATTTAAAAATGAACACGATGATCGGGCTGCTAAGGAAGCTTCCCAGCGTCGCGACGTTGATTTCAATCTAGTTCCCGTTCCAGGTGTCAAGAGTCGATTCAAGCAAAGATTGTTGAATTTGCGACAAGCATCTTGGGATGTGTTGCAAAATAACAAATTGCGTAGTGTGATGCTACACTGACTAATAAAATACGTCCACCTATGTCTCGACTCTCACGTAGGGAAGAGGTAGTATTGTCTAGAATTCGTCTAGGCCACAAACGTCTAACTCACAGATATCTCATAACCAGAGAAACGGTTGTTCCCAGATGTGACACTTGTGATGAACGTATAACTGTACATCATATGCTAGCAGAATGTGTCAAATATGATGCCTTGCGCACGCAATTTAATATCTTCTACCCATATGAAGAACTTCGATTGTATGAAAATGGGGACAAACTTTCTAAGTTTCTCAATTTAAGAAATTTATTTTACGACATTTAATTAACATCAATCACATTTCCTTTATTTACTTATTTCCATTTTAAATAAATCATTTTTCTTTTGATATTACTGTCATCACCATCATTTGCTCTTTTTTTATAAACTAACAAAAAATATAACTATCAAACACACCATCAACTCAATTCATTTACTCACAATATAACATACGGCGCAATGTGACCAATCAGTTGAAGCGCCCTAGTTTCTTATGTCGTCGTCCAGGGCATCCGCTTGTTCTGAATTGATGACAACTTCACGGGATGTCTGCATCGCGTCCGTCCTCTCATCATGCTCACCTAGACATCGACCTCCTGATCACATCTTACCGCTTTAATCAGGCTTGTGTGAGTTTAGATAAAACATAGGAAAGCAGAGAAATAATCAACACACGTAAGAATTGTGTGTGGCTACATTACAACACTCAATATACAATATAAAGCGGATTGCAAGTATATAGATTTTTGTGCAATTATTTTGTTTTGTTTACAACATTATTTTCTTCACATTTGAAACGCAATAATGTTATTAAAAGTTAATGTATTAAAAAACATACGATAGACTTGACAGAAATAAACTTGTTTTTCACCCCGTCTGGGCCCGGGGTAGAATTGGCCCAGCGCATGGCTCTGCTAACCGTAAAAGGCGATTCAAGAGAAAAAGTCCACTTCGCAAACATCAGCTAGTACGTGTAGCTCGTTGGTCTTTGGTTAGCGTATCTGCTTCCAATGCAGAAGGTCCAGTGTTCGATTCCCGCTAAAGTCAGAAGTTTTTTAACTTCTGATTTGGACTAAGGTTCATTAGTTCTTGTCTTAGAAGTTGTTAACGGTGACTTTGGAGCCGTCCTAGCAACGAAGCACATAATAAATTTCAGAGTTGTTCTTAATCGGCCTTGTTGATTCTGGCGTTGATTTGCGAGAGTTCGAACTGTCCATACCACTGATTGCTATATTTCCAATTAAAAAAATCGATCTTTGGGTGGTTATCGCCCACCCGGCGATTGCGTCGGGACCTGCAGGGTTGGCTTGGTCGCTTTGATTTAAAGTCCCCGCTGAAAATCAGTTATATAACTGAGTCGGTAGACTCTAAATAAAATGTATTTATTATTTTTATTTAAGGGTAGTATCTTACTCCCTGAAAATAGAGGGGAACTCTGGCAATCGTTGCGGGGACCTTGCCCCCTTATCTCGACGACCCCTCGACGACGATGACGAAGACAATGACCACCGCGACGTGAGAACCCCCTTTCCTCCCCTTACCCGTGGCTGGTTCTGACCAGCACGGGCCCCTCCTCCCCTCCCAACCCAGATTATAGTGGTCATTTTGACCTAACGGTTGACGCGTCCTTAATACAAATAAACCAAAAAACTTGTTTTTCATGTCAATATATTCTAATCCTGGACACAAAAGCTGAATAAAATTGACTTCTAACATTCTTAGATAGCTTTAAAGGAACGTGAATAAAATTCCTTTACTTCCAAATTATTGGCTTTCACGTTTTCATTACCAATACCTCCCTTTATGAAACCAGCAAAGTGAAACAACAAAGTTGATGAAAGCGAAATTCTTCTAAAACTTCATCAACGTCTTATGAAAATTTCGCGAGATGTAAATAATTGTCCTTTTTATTCCAATATCTCGCTCTTCATCTTCTTGTTGAAACCATCAAGTGGTAAGATCTAGTGCTAATCATATTGTCGCCCGGGGTATAATAAAGTAGTGGATCCCTCATCTCACCTGGTTCGTCGCTCAGTCTCCGCCTCTAATGGAATCCAGAGACGAGTGAGCCTCAGACAACGAACATTCGGAAGTCGATAAATCCAATCCACTCTTTGACGCCGACCATCTTTTATCGGGCGAGGAATTCCTGTCGGGTGACGT
Organism: Sweltsa coloradensis; assembly: GCA_024449915.1. Taxonomy (NCBI): domain Eukaryota; kingdom Metazoa; phylum Arthropoda; class Insecta; order Plecoptera; family Chloroperlidae; genus Sweltsa; species Sweltsa coloradensis. The sequence goes on from JAMZAV010003126.1 coordinate 64,208, forward strand.
CATTTCCCGCCAATCACGAGCGACGCGCGCAAGACATCGATGTACAAAATATGACGCCTTGCGCTTGCAAGTTATCTCTGCCAATCATAGGAACAACTTCGATCATATGATAACGGCGACAAACTTTCTCATTTTTGATCCCGTCTGGGCCCAGAGTAGAATAGGCCCAGAGCATAGCTCTGCTTATCGCAAAAGGCGATTAAAGAGAAAAAGTCCACCTCGCAAACATCAGCTAGTATGAAGAGTAGTATATTACTCCCCGAATCTAGAGACAAGCTCTGGCAATCGTCGTCGTGGACCTTGCCCCTTTCCCTTGACGACCCCTCGACGACGATGACGACAATGACACCACGAACGATGACGAAGAGAATGACGACCGCGACGTGAGAAACCCCACCTTCCTCCCCTTGCCCGTGGCTGGTTCTGACCAGCATGGGCCCATCCTCCCCCCATCCACTAGGCTGGAGTGGTGCATTATGACCTAATGGTTGACGCGTCCTGAATCCAAATAAACCAAAAGAAATATTTATTTATTTATTTACATTTAAATAAATTATTTTTCTTTTGCTATAACTATCATATCACCATCATCAACGTATATTTTTTTTTAACTTAGAAAACAACATGATCATCAAACAAACAATATCATAGTCCGTGCAATATGACCTAACCTGTTGAAGCGCCCTAGTTTCTCACGTCGTCATATAGTTGGGTTTCGGTCACTTGACTCGTCTTCCTCTGACCCGTCTGGGCCCGGGGTAGAATTGGCCCAGAGCATGGCTCTGCTAATCGTAAAAGGCGATTCAAGAGAAAAAGTCCACCTCGCAAACATCAGCTAGAAAGAGCGGAGTTTCTTACTCCCCTAAACTAGAGGAGAGCTCTGGCAATCGTCGTCGGGGACCTTGTCCCCGTCCCTTGACGACCCCCCGGCGACGATGACAATGACACAACGAACGATGACACAGACGATGACGACCGCGACGTGAGAAAACCCCCCTTCCTCCCCTTACCCGTGGCTGGTTCTGACCAGCATGGGCTCCTCCTCCCCACCCCCCTTAGGCTAGAGTGGTGCATTATGACCTAACGGTTGACGCGTCCTTAATCCAAATAAACCAATCGTCTTCCTCTCACATTGGTCCTTTCGAAATAGTTACTAATGTCGTCTTAATTCTTTCGCACTGATTCGGCAATAAGTTCACATTCTTCTCTTCCAGCGGAACACAAGGCAAGTCAAACGTAAGGCTTCACCTTTGAGCGTTTGTCTGCCAGAACAATACCAATCACTACGGCCAGGAGTATTGTATTGCGCTTCTCATGCAGACCAGCCGCTGGAACATTTCTCCAGGTGGGCTGCAGTGTAAAGGGAAATAATCCCCGTCTGGGCTCGGGGTAGAATCTGGGCCAGAGCACGACTCTGCTAAACGCAAAAGTAGAATCTAGAAAAAAAGTACATCTCGCAAACATCAGCCGGTATGAGGGGAAATTTTTACTCCTGGAAACTAGAGGCGAGCTCTGGCAATCGTCGTCGAGGAAACCTCACCCTTCCCTTGACGACCTTCCCGACGATGACGATCAATTGACAACACAAACGATGAGAAAAACGATGACGACCTCGACGTTAGAAACCCCCCTTCCTCCCCTTAACTGTAGCTGTTTATGACCAGCATGGGACCCTCCTCCCCATATCTCCTAGGCTAGAGTGGTGCATTATGACCTAACAGTTGACGCGCCCTTAATCTTAATTAACCAAAATCATCCCCCTATATCCGTGGCTGGTTCTGACCTATATGGGCCCCTCCCCCCATATCCCCTAGTCGAGAGTGTGCATAATGACCAAACGGTTGACGCGCCGTTATCCTAATTGCGCCATTGATTCATAATTTATCTTTTTGAAAATAGTTGCCTAATGACAATTTGAGGAGAGAACTTCTCCTTGTATAGGACGCTTAACAAGGCTGATACAGAATGTTGTTGGTTACCCTTGGGTGTGTGTGTGTGTGTGAACGTGGCACCGCCGCCAAGATAACTCAATGCTTAGATAACATTACTATGTGTCTTAAGACACTCTGTTGAGTCATCAGCTTCGCTCCCTACTGTGGGGTCTCCTGTACCCGCGCTATGTCATGTGTTTCACTCCAGCTTCCTATGTTGTACCATGTTGAGGGGGGTGGGGGAAGGGGGGGTAGCAAGGGGAATGTGTGTTCCTGGGGAAAGAAAGCTATATTACTCTCAACGTCATCCTCTAGTTTACACTTTGTCTTGGTGATATCTAAATTGAAACCAAGCGCATAACAGAGAATGGTTAGCTCGCCACATTTTGTAAATATATAACCTTCCAAGTTTAAAATGACGTCCTGACATGTTTCGCTTCTCTCCGGATTGTCTTTGAGGGCGACAGCGTGAAGAGAAAACCTAGAACCATCTACACCGGCTAGAATCACTTATTATACAGCTTTCTGAAAGGCGTTGTCAAGCAAAGTTGCACTTGTTTTATTACAACACTACAAGGATTTTGATAATAAAAGTAGATTAAGATATGTATGTAAATATTTTTTCTGATTAACTAACTAAACGCCTGGCGCGTGACGTCATCCAGCATCATGTCCGATGTACATGTGGCTAGCTGTCCACTGTATAAAATGTGCTCGTCAACCTGAAGTATTGCTTTTTATTACGATAAGACTCACCAATACAGTCATAACTATTATTTTCTTTTCTTTTCGTAACTTAGAAAACAATAAAATCATTTCATCAACATAATATCACAGGTGGTGCAATATAGCCTAACCGGTTGAAGCGCCCTAGTTTCACACGCCGTTGTCATATTAATATATCGGGGAAAAACTCCACCTCGCAAACATCAGCTATTAAGAGCGGAGCGTAGTAGGCCTATATTACTCCCTGAAATCAGAGGCGAGCTCTGGCAATCGTCGTCGGGGACACTTCCTTTTTCCCTTGACGACCTTAACCGATGACGATGACAATGACACAACGAACGACGATGATGACAATGACAATGACGAACGCGTCGTATGACCCCCCTACCCGTGGCTGGTTCTGACCAGTAGCAACGGCTTACGGGCCCTTAATATAACCCTGTCTGGGTCCGGGGTAGAATTAGCCCAGAGCATGGCTCTGCTTATCGTAAAAGGCGATTCAAGAGAAAAAGTCCACCTCGCAAACATCGGCTAGTAAGAGCGGAGTATATTACTCACCGAAACTATAGAGGCGAGCTCTGGCAATCGTCATCGAGGACACCTCCCCCTTCCCTTGACGACCTCCCCGACGACGATGACAATGACACAACGAACGATGACAAAGACAATAACGACCGCGACCTGAGAACCCCCCTTTCCTTTTCTTACCCGTGGCTGGTTCTGACCAGCATGGGCTTCTCCTCCCCACCCCCCACCGCCTAGGTTACAGTGGTGCATTATGACCTAACGTTTGACGCGTCCTTAATCCAAATAAACCAAAAAAACAAACAATTTAACCCTCAAAAAATGAAATAGATCAACGTACTTATTCCATCCAGTTAGTTCTGTCGATCTCAATGATATTCAAACTGGACCCAGCGACTTATTATAGAACGTGATGCACTGACTCGTTGAACGAGAGATAAGTTATACTTAATGCATAATATGATCGTGCGTTTATTAACTCTGTGCGCTAGTGTTCGTTCTTGTGAGGTATGGCGCAGGAAGTAGGGTAACGACATTCACTGGGTTGGTTGCGTGGCTAGAAATGTGATCTAATGCCAACTCTGTTGCCTAATGTAGGCTTTTCTCTCCCTTCCCGTGGCTGGTTCTGCCAGCATGAGCCCCTCCTTCTCCAATATCCCCTAGGCTAGAGTGGTGCATTATGTTCTAAAGGTGGATGTGCCCTTAAACTTCATGAATCAAAGCAATTACTGTATAAGATGCAAACTATTGTTTGATCTTATTGAATTTGATATGCCATTTTTAAATTTTGTTTTTGGAAATAACCCTCCATGAACCAGCCACCACACACGTCTGACTCACGGATATCTCCTATCAAGAGAAGAGGTTATTCCCAGGTGTAACATAATGTGATGTACCTTTAACCGTGCATCATATGCTAGCAGAATGTACCAAATATAATGCCTTGCGCACGCAATTTGGTCTCCCAATCACATGAAGAACTTCTATCATAATATTATGATAACGGCGACAAACTTTCTGAATTCCAATTAAAATTAATTCATTTTACCATATCTTATTCCATTCAACACATTTTAATTTGTATTCAATTAAATAACTTTTCTTTTGTTATTAATATCATCTCCATCATTTTCTTTAGTAGACTTTAAGGAAACAATATAACTTAATCATTAAACACAAAATATACTCATGTCATTAACTTTTTATACCACAGGCGGCGCAATATAACCTAATTGGTTGATGGGCTCTATAGTTTCTTACGTCGTTTGTGATCTCCAATAGCAACCAGGCATGAGATCTAAATAAATATGTTTTATTCAATAAATTAAAGAAAACTACGAAAGAAATGCATGGTGTGTGTTCAACAAGGAAATTGACCATGTTTACTTCCACTTTCTTACTTGGCTTTCCATTCAAATTTCAGTGTGTTGTACATTTAAATCTTATAAAAATTATTGATCTGTAATAAAAAAAAAACAATATTCGTTAAAGCGATAACGTAATAACTGATTTCTCTACAAGGCTGTTTAAAAGAAAAATATACCTACATTTAAAAACTATTTTCTACGTACAACGCAAGACGGCTAAACATGTCCAACATAGGCCTTCCTGCCCTTTTGGGCCCGGGGTAGAATTGGCCCAGAGCATGGCTCTGCTAATCGTAAAAGGCGATTCAAGAGAAAAAGTCCATCACGCAAACATCAGCTAGTAAGAGGGAGGTAAATAATTACTCCCCGAAACTAGAAGCGAGCTCTGGCAATCGTCGACGGGGAACTTTCCCCCTTCCCTTGACGACCCCTCGACGACGATGACGACAATGACACCACGATCGATGATGAAGACAATGTCGACCGTGACGTGAGAACAGCTTTTCTCCCCTTACCCGTGGCTAGTTCTGACCAGCATGGGCCCCATCCTTCCCCCCCCCCCCCCCTAGGTTAGAGTGGTGCATTATGACCTAACGGTTGACGCGTCCTTAATCCAAATAAACAAACCTTAAGGCAGGTAAATATCAACAATAAAAGATAATACAGTGCAAACTACGCTATAAATTTGACAAATTAGTTTATGTGAAGATTGATACCGTTTATAAAGTGTTTTAGCCCCGTGTACCGGGTGAGGTCTGTGATTGATGGTGAATTAACAGCCGCACACGGCAACAGCTGAGCTAATCTCTCTACCACAGCCTCGCTCGCAGCAACGAGGTTCCGACGTGTCGGTCGAGCTCGGATATCCCGGCTGAGGGATTAGTGGAGATCGATGAGTACTCTAGCTGGAGTGTCAGAGTCGGCCGGTAATGAGGATGAGACAGCCGGGGTGATTTCTCGATTTGGTTAGTCGGGAAACACTCCCGTAGGTGTAATCGTAGGAAATAATGGCCGAGGTGAAGTATAAACATTGCACTTGTGAAGCTAGAGATGGAGATGGCTCTTCGTGTGATGATGCGAAAAATAAATTAAAGTTATTTTCTAATCACAAGAAATATACTCACACGGCACACCAACAAATAATAGGCCTACTGCACTCGTGTTTTTTTTTACAGTTCGTGGTTGGTCAAGCGGTCGTCGTCGGGGACATTGCGCCATACCTTTGACGACGACGACCAGGACAACACGAACGATGAAAAATACGATGACGACCATTACGTGAGAACCCCCGTTTCCTACCCTACTCGTGGCTGGTTCTGACAATCATGGACCCCTCTTCACCATATCCCCTAGACTAGAGTAGTACATTATAACCTTACAGTTGACGCGCCCCTTATTCCATGTAAATTCAATCTTTTAAATCATAAAAAATGAAATTCGCAAGGTCGATATTGCTAGAATATTAAATTCTTGTAAAACTCATGTTTATAGTTTAACAAATCACCACAAAGTATTAAGGATAACACTGAACATTACACAATATTAAGGTAAACTATACAGACCGTGATGTCAAAAAATATCAGTCTAATCAAAGTAACAAATACAAATAATTCGTGTTTAGAGTGTAGGCCAACCCGTCTGGGCCCGGGGTAGAATTGGCCCAGAGCATGGCTCTGCTAATGTAAAAGGCGATTCAAGAGAAAAAGTCCACCTCGCAAACATCAGCTAGTAAGCGGGGAATATATAACTCCCGAACTAGAGGCGAGCTCTGGCAATCGTCGTCCGGGACCTTGCGCCCTTCCCTTGACGACCCCCCGGCGACGATGACAATGACACAACGAACGATGACAAAGACGATGACGACCGCGACGTGAGAAACCCCCCTTCCTCCCCTTACCCGTGGCTGGTTCTGACCAGCATGGTTCCCTCCTCCCCCCCCTAGGTTTAGAGTGGTGCATTATGACCTAACGGTTGACGCGTCCTTAATCCAAATAAACCCAAATAAATAATTTTTCGGTTGCTTTTAGTATCATCTCCATCATTTTCTTTTCTTTAATAAACTTAGAAAACAATCACTGCGTTTTGGGTGAACGGTAAAACTAGTTCGAACACTTTAGTTCGAACTAAACCTCTGGTATGTAGACTCTTAATATTAGTTGGTTTTCTTTGCGCATTCTATTGCTATTAGATTGAGAAGTAAATAATTTGGTTGTATTTACGTCAGGCACGGGAATGATACTCAACGCTATCTGATAGTAAGAATGAACTTCTTAAAACGTTTTAACCTCCGCCATATTTAGTTGGAACTAAATGTCTGTGGTAAACGCAGTGAATATAATCATCAAACACACCATTAACTCATTTCATTAACTTACAGACAGGTGAAGCAATATGACCGAACCTGTTGAAGCGCCCTAGTTTCTCACGTCGTCATTGATTATTTCCTCAACTAGTAAATTTACAAAAATACCGATTTTGTTTGGTAAACTGTTCCCAGTTATGTCTCGTCCTCAGCCAGAGCCGATTATTATATTCGACCTTTGTCTTTTTGATAAAAACTCTACTTTGCGATAGTGTATTCAAAATTAAATTTAAAAAACTATGCTATGAACATCAAAGTTTCACTTTGGAATTCACAGATGGCTCATAAATTGACAACAAGGTTGGAAGTGCTTTTTATTGCTCCACCTTAACTGAACGTTTCAGGCTTAGCGACGTGTGTTCAGTTTTCACTGCTGAGTTATTCGCCATCCGTGAAGCTCTTAAATATATTCTACGTTTTCGTTGTTGAGAATAACTTTTGCGCTCAGATAGTCTTAAGTTCACTCCAAGCTCACCCGTCTGGGCCCGGGGTAGAATTGGTCCAGAGCATGGCTCTGCTAATCGTAGAAGGCGATTCAAGAGAAAAAGTCCACCTCGCAAACATCAGCTAGAAAGAGCGGAGTATCTTACACCCCGAAAATAGAGGCGAGCTCTGGCAATCGTCGTCGGGGACGTTGTCCCTTCCCTTGACGACCCCCCCGGCGACGATGACGATGACACAACGAACGATGACAAAGACGATGACGACCGCGACGTGAGAAACCCCCTTCCTCCCCTTACCCGTCGACTGGTTCTGACCAGCATCGGCCCCTCTTCCCCCCCCCCACCCCCCCCCTAAGGCTAGAGTGGTGCATTATGACCTAACGGTTGACGCGTCCTTAATCCAAATAAACCAAAATCACTTTAAGCTATAAAACTCATGTATTCAAGTCATCATTTGTACAAGACATCCATTTCTATTTAAAAAAACTAACCTCTAAGGGTTATATAATAGAGTTTTGCTGGATACCTGGACACGTGGGCATAGAGGGAAATGAACACGCTGATCGGGCTGCTAAGGAAGCTTCCCAGCGTCGCGACGTTGATTTCAATCTAGTTCCCGTTCCAGATGTCAAGAGTGGATTCAAGCAACAATTGTTGGATTTGCGACAAGCATCTTGGGATGTGTTGCAAAATAACAAATTGCGTAGTGTGATGCCCACACTGACTAATAAAATTCGTCCACCTACGTCTCGACTCTCACGTAGAGAAGAGGTGGTATTGTCTAGATTTCGTATAGGCCACACATGCCTAACTCAAGATATCTCTTTACCAGAGAAAAGGTTATTCCCATATGTGACACATGTGATATTTACCTTAAACCGTGCATCATATGCTAGCAGAATGTACCATATATGACGCCTTGCGCATGCAATTTGATCTCTCCCAATCATATGAAGAACTTCTATCATATGATAACGGCGACAAACTTTCTAAATTTCACATCAAAAGTAATCTATTTAACAAAATTTAAATCAAATCATACACATTTCTTTAATTTCTTTATTTTCATTCACATAAACTTTTGTTTGGCTATTACTATCATAATCATCATTTTATTTTGTTATATATACACTTAGAAAACAATCTTATCATCAACCACACCATTAACTCATCTCATCAACTTTCATTATCACAGGCGGCGCAATATGACCTAACCGGTTGAAGCGCCCTAGTTTCTCACGTCGTCGTCAGTCATTTTAATGACGGGGACCTTTCCCCCTTCCGTTGACAACCCCCCGGCGACGATGACAATGACACAACTAACGACGACAAAGACGATGACGACCGCGACGTGAGAACCCCCTTCCTCCCCTTACCCGTGGCTGGTTCTGACCAGCATAGGCCCCTCCTCCCCACCCCCTTAGGCTAGATTGGTGCATTATGACCTAACGGTTGACGCGCCCTTAATCCAAATAACAACAAAAAAAAAAGATTGTTAAAAAAATATATGTTATATTACAATATAAAACACCACAAAATGTTATTTTTATATATTTATTAAAAGTCTTTTTTTAGTTTTAAAATGATTTACAAAGTAGGACAATAATAATTATCTAGTTCCACGTCTGAGTCCGGGGTAGAATTTGGCCCAAAGCATGGCTCTGCTAATCATAAACGGCGAGGAAACAGATAAAGTCCATCTCGCAAATATCAGTTGGAATGTAAGAGAGTATTTTACTCCCCAAAACTAGGTACGAGCTCTGGCAATCGTCGTCGGGGACACCCCCTATCCATTAACGACCTCTCTGACGACGACGACGACGACGACAATGGCCGCAACCTTCTCGTGGTTTGGCCCGTGATTAGGGGATTTTTCTCCCGGAAACTAATGGCGAGCTCTGGGTCGTCGTCGGGGGACTTTCCCCTTCCCTTTGACTACCTCCCCGACGGCGACGACAATGACAACACGGACGGATGATGACTCAGACGGAGACGACCACGACGTGGGGGAACCCCTGCCCTCCTCATACGCTTGTGGCTGTTCTGACGAGCACAGGCCTGTCCCCCCCTTGTCCCCCCGCGTCATCCCTTACGTCCCTCCCTTCGTCTCGATTAGCCAAGTTGCATAAATATGAGACGTTAAGCAATATCCAATCAATAAAAAAACAGATACGACTATGACAACGACGATGACGAACCGCGACGTGAAAACCCTTCATTTCCACCCTGGTTCTGACTAGCATGGATCCCTCTCCCCATATCCTTCGGTTTGAGTGGCGCACTATGACCTTACGGTTGACGCGCCCATAATCAGAAAATAAATGAAAACTTCATTCCTTAACTCTATTGTGTAATATTATATTGCATAGACGAATTGTTTTCTACTAACTTCAGTAAAATATTTTAGTTTTTCTTTTTCTTATAAACCTGTTATAATAATTTATTCTTTTATCTTAAGTTAGTGTGGCATTAACAAGTTTCGAAGCTGTTGAGAAAACATAAATTTTTTGAGACAAAATCCATCAAAACTTAAGCAACAATCTTTGTAGGTAGTTTCACCTTAGTTAAATCTCCCTTCACAATGTTTTTTACCTTCCTCTTCAATTCATCATAGCTAGTCTGAAATTAGCTTCGTGTTCGAACGATCGTTTCGCTAAGTTTAACACGATTACGTTCCTTGGATACAAACAATCACCGCTTTCTGGATCTTACGCAATTATATCGAGAAGGCGGTGATATTTTACGACCCGTAAACTCTCATTTACATCCACTTAACGCAGTGGAGAGCTAGCTCATTGACGGTTGCCTCAAGCTGCTGGGGCCTAGGCTGATAGAAAGATGTGGGGGGGGGGGCGTTCCTTTGCCCGTTTGAGAAGGTGAAAGGAAATTAATGTCAACGTAAGACTTCGGAGACGCCGGCTTTTTAATATCCTTCCCTCAAAATTAATTTTAATGACCCCTTTAGAAGAGCCACACGCACTAATCTTCCAGTCTACAAAGCTGGAATCATTATATTTATATCTTCATTAACTAACAAAGGAAAATATTTTAATGCAACTTACAAAGTTAATTATATATTCGATTAGCATGTTAAAATTATTAAAAATTATTAAATCAATATCTTCATACTAATTGCAATTCTCATTTCACTCCTTGCAGCAAATATTGTATTCAAATTAATTTCGGCACCGACTGTTTCATATGGTATTGTTTTATTTTTTGCTGTTATAAACATATACATTGTGACAACTCTTCCCCTTACCTTGACGACATCCACAACGACGACGACGACGACGACCATGACAACACGAACGATGGAAGAACGATGACGACTGCAACGTGAGAAACCCCCCTACCTCAATCTATATACCATCGGCTGGTTCTGACCAGCATGGGACATTCCTTCCCATATCCCCTAGGCTTGAGTGGCGAAATATGAACCAACGGTTGACGCGCCCTTAATCCCAATAAACTTAAAAGAGATGCATTATATAATAAGCAACCAAGCTTAATTTTGAAATGTTTTGTCTGGTAAAACCATGTTTAAAACAAATCAACATGTCAGATTGATTTATAATGAGTTTCGCGTAGGCCTATTATTTAATTAAACGATGATAAACATGTCCAATGCATGATGAGGGGGTGGCGCTAAGGGTGGCTGAATGATGCTGCTAACAGCATGTGAGTGTGAACAGAGTTCATATAGAAGAGAGAGAGGGGGGATGTGTTAATGAAACTTCGATCGATTCCAGAGACAGTTTTGGTTTAATACACAACTGAATGTCATTATTATTAGAGTTCAGTGCGACTAGACCATTGGAATAGTATTGAAGTCAGAATGAAATATGTTAGAAAACGTTAAAGATCGAGTGGAAATGTGCGTTTGTATTTGAACTTCCGGTAAAAATTAACTGTTTTGTACTCTTAAAGGTAAAGCATATAATTATTTTCCTACGTAATTCGGAATCCTGGTCACGTTTGAACACACAGATAAAAGATTCAAAGTTGATGCAAAAATTATAATTTGTTGTGGTCTTTGTTGAATTGCATGTGATAATTAAATTACGTCAATGCAAAATACGACAAAAAAATATGTCCCAATTTCTCTTTCACGATATTTCATTTATATCCACATCAAACATAATTTTATTATTTTTATAAATTAATAGCTTATTCTGTCACTTTTATTACTTCATTTTATTTTATAAACTTGTAAAACAAAATATTTATCATAACTCATCTATTTTAATTAACATACATTATCATAGGCGGCACCATATAACCTAATCGGTTGAAGCGCCCTAGTTTCTCACGTACTCTTAAACATTCCGGTGTGCCTTACCTGTTCTGACCTGCATGGGCCGCTCACACATACACAAGGCTAGAGTGGCGCATTATGACCTAACGGTTGACGCGCCCTTAATCCAAACCAACTTAAATAAATAAATATTTGATAACACAATTGCTTGAATTTCTTTCCCTCAAACTTTTGTTTGTAGCTATGGACAGTCGAGTCGGGTCAACAACAGTTATTATTTTACAATTTATTTAATGTAAATGTGTCACAATAGTTTTGCTTAAATAAAGTTATACTACTACATGTTGCATATTTCTCGTTCTAGTTCATAGTAAAGATCATGAACGTTTCATTCTTTCTGCATAGTGGGTGAAGATTTAAAACTTGTCGTATGGGCGTAATATTATATAATAACATGTTTAAGATTTAGAACTATTTGTGTATTTCGAAAAAAAGTGTTTATACAATATAAATGCCTACCTGGAGGTAGCCACAAATCGCTTTATTTTATAATTTTCCTCGGTTTCTCCTGAGGAAACTCGGCTGTTTAAAGCCGCCTGCGGCTGGGTCTTGCCAGCATAGCTGCCTTCAGTCGCCCACATTCCAGTCCTATATTGACACTGGTCCCGTTGTAGAATCTGGCCCAGAGCATGGCTCTGCTAATCTATAAGGCGATGAAAGAGATAAAATACATTTCGCAAACACCAACTAGCAATTAGGGGAGTACTCCCTGAAACTAGAGGCGAGCTCTGGCATTCGTCGGGGAACTCTACCCCCACCCTTGACGACCACTACGACGACTACACGAACGTTGACATAGATAAACGACCACGAAGTAAGAACTCCCCTTTTCTCCCCCTACACCGTGGCTGGTTCTGACCAGCATGGGCCCCTCCTCCCCACATCCCCTAGGCTAGAGTGGCGCAATTAAACCTACCAGTTGACACGCCCGGAATCCAAGTTAACTCAATCTTTTCATCAAAGTATGTTTTAATGATATATCATGTATTGCTAGAATACATTCTAATAAACTTCATGTTTATAGTTTAACCAATTACGACAAAGTGTTAAGGGTAGTGATGAAAATTACACCATGTTATAGTAAACTCTACAGATAGTGATGGCAGAAACAGAAAAATTTTAGTGTCTAATCAAACTAATACTTAAATATAATTAGTATTTAGAGTGTAGGCCTTCACTTAAGTCACATAACTGATTTTCAGCTAAGGACATTGTAAACCCTGTCAAACGTGTCGACAAACTTTCTAAAAAACTCAATCAGAGAAATTTATTTTTAATAACATTTTCAATTTTTTACACATATGAATATTTGATACTTTTGATTTTACTGTCATATCCATTATTTTCTTCTCTTTTATAAACATAGAAAGCAATATATCCATCAAACACACCACAAACTCCATTCATTATCTTAAAATATCACAGGCGGCGCAATATGACCTAACTGGATGAAGCTCCCTAGTTTCTCACGTCGTCGTGTCTCTGTGGGCCTGTTCTTACCAGCATGTTCCCCTCCTCCCATATCCCCAAGGCTTGAGTGGCGAAATATGATATAACAGTTGACGTGCCCTAAATCTAAATAATCTAAAAAGAGATGCAATATAATAAACAAACAAACCAGTAATTTTCAAAAGTTTTGTCTTGTGGCAGCCATGTTTAAAACAAATTAACGTGGTAGATTGATTTATAATGAGTTTTGCGTATTAATTAATGAAACAAGGATAAACAGGTCTAATGCATGATGAGGGGGGGTGCAAAGGGTGGCTGAATGATGCTGCTAACAGCATGTGAGTGTAAATCATAGTGCAAATAGATGGGCTGAGCTGGGTGGGGGGGGGGGTGGGGGGGGGGGGTCTGTGGTAATGAGGCTTCGATCGATTCCAGAGACAGTTTTGGTTTAATATACAACTGAATGCTCATTATTACTAGAGTTGAGTGCGACTAGACGGTTTGAATATTATTGTAGTCTCAATCAAATTAGTAACAAACGCTAACGATCGAGTGGAAATGTGCGTTTGTAATTGAACTTCTGATAAAAAGTATAGCTGTTTTGTACTAGGTAAAGCATAATATAATTATTTCTTACATAATTCGGAATCTTTGTTACGTTTGATCTCACAGATAAAAGAATCAAAGTCGATCCAAACATTCTAAATTGTTGTGGTCTATGTTAAATTGCATGAGATAATAAGTTTATGTAAATGCAAAATACGACAAAAATATGTCCCAATATCTCTTGCACGATATTTCATTTATAACCACATCAAACATAATTTTATTATTTTTATATTTTAATAGCTTACTCTGTCACTTTAATTACTTCATTTTATTTTATAAACTTGTAAAACATTATAATATTCATCATAAAACATCTTAAACTCATTTTAAATTAACATACATTATCACAGACGGCACCATATAACCTAATCGGTTGAAGCGCCCTAGTTTCTCACGTACTCTTTAACATTCCGGTGTGCCTAACCTGTTCTGACCTGCATGGGCCGCTCTACTCATACACAAGGCTAGAGTGGCGCATTATGACCTTACGGTTGACGCGCCCTTAAACCAAACCAACTTAAATATACATATATTTGATAACACAATTGCTTGAATTTCTTTCCCTCAAACTTGTGTTTGTAGCTATGGACAGTCGAGTCGGGTCAACAATTGTTATTATTTTACAATTTATTTAATGTCAATGTGTAACACTAGGTTTGCCAAATAAGTTATATTACTACATGTTGCATATTTCTCGTTCTATAGTGCATAGTAAAGATTATGAACTTTGCATTGTTTCTGCACAGTGGGTGAAGATTTAACACAAGTCGTATTGGAGTGATATTCTTAACAACATGGTTTAGAACTATTTGTGTGATTAAAGAAATTAAATGTTTATACAATATAAATGTCTACCTGGAGGTAGCCACACTTCGCTTTTATTTATTACATTGCCTCGGTTTATCCTGAGGAAACTCGGCTGTTTTAAAGCCGCCTGCGGCTGGGTCTTGCCAGCATAGCTGCCTTTAGTCGCCCACATTCCAGTCCTATATTGACACTGGTCCCGTCGTAGAATCTGGCCCAGAGCATGGCTCTACTAATCTATAAGGCGATGAAAGAGATAAAATACATTTCGCAAAACACCAACTAGCAATTAGGGGAGTACTCCCTGATACTAGAGGCGAGCTCTGGCATTCGTCGGGGAACTCTACCCCCACCCTTGACGACCACCACGATGACTACACGAACGTTGACATAGATAAACGACCACGAAGTAAGAACTCCCCTTTTCTCCCCCTACACCGTGGCTGGTTCTGACCAGCATGGGCCCCTCCTTCGCACATCTCCTAGGCTAGAGTGGCGCAATTAAACCTAACAGTTGACGCGCCCTCAATCCAAGAAAACTTAATCTGTTCATCAAAGTATGTTTTAAGAATTATCATGTATTTCTATAATATTCAATTCTAATAAAATTCATGTTTATAGTTTAACCAATTACGACAAAGTGTTTAGGGTAGTGATGAAATTACACCATGTTATAGTAAACTTACACATAGTGATGGCAGAAACATTTCAGTGTGAATCAAACTAATAATTAAATATAATTAGTATTTAGAGTGTTGGCCTTTTCACTTAAGTCACATAACTGATTTTCAGCTAAGGACATTGTAAACCCTGTCAAACGTGTCGACAAACTTTCTAAAAAACTCAATCAGAGAAATTTATTTTTAATAACATTTTCAATTTTTTACACATATAAAAAATTTGATGCTTTTGATTTTTACTGTCATATCCATTATTTTCTTCTCTTTTATAAACATAGAAAGCAATATATCCATCAAACACACCACAAACTCCATTCATTATCTTAAAATATCACAGGCGGCGCAATATGACCTAACTGGATGAAGCTCCCTAGTTTCTCACGTCGTCGTGTCTCTGTGGGCCTGTTCTTACCAGCATGTTCCCCTCCTCCCATATCCCCAAGGCTTGAGTGGCGAAATATGATATAACAGTTGACGCGCCCTTAATCCTTATAAACTAAAAAGAGATACATTATTAAATAAACAAACAAACCAGTAATTTTCAAAAGTTTTGTCTTGTGGCAGCCGTGTTTAAAACAAATTAACATGTCATATTGATTTATAATGAGTTTCTCGTATTAATTAATGAAACAAGGATAAACACGTCCAATGCATGATGAGGGGGTGGTGCAAAGGGTGGCTGAATGATGCTGCTAGCAGCATGCGAGTGTGAAATCATAGATGGGCTGAGCCTGGAGGGGGGGGGGGGGGCTGTGTTAATGAGGCTTCGATCATTCCAGAGACAGTTTTGGTTTAATATACAACTGAATGTTCATTATTACTAGAGTTGAGTGCGACTAGACGGTTTGAATATTATTGTAGTCACAATCAAGTTAGTAACAAACGCTAACGATCGAGTGGAAATGTGAGTTTGTACTTGAACTTCCGATAAAAAGTAGCTGTTTTGTACTCTTAAAGGTGAAGCATACAATTATTTTCTTACATAATTCGGAATCTTTGTTACGTTTGATCTCACAGATAAAAGAATCAAAGTCGATCCAAACATTCTAAATTGTTGTGGTCTATGTTAAATTGCATGAGATAATAAGTTTACGTAAATGCAAAATACGACAAAAATATGTCCCAATTTCTCTTGCAACGATATTTCATTTATAACCACATCAAACATAATTTTATTATTTTATATTTTAATAGCTTACTCTGTCACTTTAATTACTTCATTTATTTTATAAACTTTAAAACAAAATATTCATCATAACTCATCTTAATTTTAATTTAATTAACATTCATTATCATAGGCGGCACCATATAAACTAATCGGTTGAAGCGCCCTAGTTTCTCACGTACTCTTTAACATTCCGGTGTACCTAACCTGTTTTGACTTGCATGGCCGCTCTACACATACACAAGGCTAGAGTGGCGCATTATGACCTTACGGTTGACGCGCCCTTAAACCAAACCAACTTAAATATACATATATTTAATAACACAATTGCTTGAATTCTTTCCCTCAAACTTGTGTTTGTAGCTATGGACCAGTCGAGTCGGGTCAACAACAGTTATTATTGTACAATTTATTTAATGTAAATGTGTAACAATAGGTTCGCTGAATAAAGTTATATTACTACATGTTGCATATTTCTCGTTCTATAGTGCATAGTAAAGATTATGAACTTTGCATTGTTTCTGCACAGTGGGTGAAGATTTAACACAAGTCGTATTGGAGTGATATTCTTAACAACATGTGTTTAGAACTATTTGTGTGATTCCAAAGAAATAAAATGTTTATATACAATATAGATGCCAACCTGGAGGTAGCCACAAATCGCTTTTAATTATTAAATTTCCTCGGTTTCTCCTGAGAAATCTCTGCTGTTTTAAGCCGCCTGTGACTGGGTCTTGCCAGCAAAGCTGCCTTCAGTCGCCCAGATTCTACTCCTATATTGACACTGGTCCCGTCGTAGAATCTAGTCCAGAGCAGGCTCGGCTAATCTATAAGGCGAGGAAAGAGATAAAGTCCATCCCGCAAACACCAACTAGCAATAAGGGGAGTAATCCCTGAAACTAGAGGCAAGCTCTGGCATTCGTCGTCGGGGAACTCTACCCCCTCTCTTGACGACCACTACGACGACTACACGAACGTTGACAAAGATAAACGACTACGAAATAAGAACCCCTTACACCGTGGCTGGTTCTGACCAGCATGGGCCCCTCTTTCCCACATCCCCTAGGCTAGAGTGGCGCAATTAAACTTAACAGTTGACGCGCCCTCAATCGAAGAAAACTTAATCTGTTCATCAAAGTATGTTTTAAGAATTATCATGTATTTCTATAATATTCAATTCTAATAAAATTCATGTTTATAGTTTAACCAATTACGACAAAGTGTTTAGGGTAGTGATGAAAATTACACCATGTTATAGTAAACTTTACACATAGTGATGGCAGAAACATTTTAGTGTCGAATCAAACTATTAATTAAATATAATTAGTATTTAGAGTGTAGGCCTTTACACTTAAGTCACATAACTGATTTTCAGCTGGGGACATTGTAAACCCTGTCAAACGTGGCGACAAACTTTCTAAAAAACTCAATCAGAGAAATTTATTTTTAATAACATTTTCAATTTTTTACACATATGTATATTTGAAGCTTTTGATTTTACTGACATATCCATTCTTTTCTTTTCTTTAAAACCCTTGACTGGTATGGTGGGGTCTGTGCCGACCCCAGCACGATATCGTTCTATATTTGACCACCAGGAAGTTCTAGTAAGCGGCTGGCAAATTAGGTAATCTCATTACCCACTCAGACATTGAAGAGGGAGGTTGCGTCATTGTGTTGCACCAGAGCGTTCGGCGGCAATCGCATCGGGGGTTAAAAAAGACCCCAGGATACCACTTAAGGGACTTTAACTTTTGCATATGATTTAACAATATAAACAAAAATATACATATATGTTGGTTTCAGTGAATGATTTGTGCTTTTGTGAATCATAAATAATCGCAGAAAAAATACCAGTCAAGGGTTAGGAAGCCTAAATAAATTTTATTGAATCCACAATTTTCTTAGTTTGAAAATTACTTACTTTCAGTAAAAAATGTGTAACTTGCTCAAAATTGATGAAACATCAATCCATAATTGTTAATATAATGAATTAAAAATCATATTAATAAGTCCTCAGCGCAATAATTCACATTTGTTGTTATTTAGGCAGTTTAAAAGTAAAATTAAAACTGGGGTCATATTTGAACCCACCATACCAGTAACGTATATGAAAATAAGGATACCAGTCAAGGGTTTTAATAAACATAGAAAGCAATATATTCATCAAACACACCACAAACTCCATTCATTATCTTAAAATATCACAAGCGGCGCAATATGACCTAACCGGATGAAGCTCCCTAGTTTCTCACGTCGTCATGTCTCTGTGGGCCTGTTCTTACCAGCATGTTCCCCTCCTCCCATATCCCTAAGGCTTGAGTGGCGAAATATGATATAACTTAACAGTTGACGCGCCCTTAATCCTTATAAACTAAAAAGAGATACATTATATAATAAGCAAACAAGCTAAATTTTGAAACGTTATGTCTGGTGGCAACCATGTTTAAAACAAATCAACATGTCAGATTGATTTATAATGAGCTTCGCGTATTATTTAATTAAACAATGATAAACACGTCCAATGCATGATGAGGGGCGGTGCAAAGGGTGGCTGAATGATGCTGCTAACAGCATGTGAGTGTGAAATCATAGTGCAAATAGATGGGCTGAGCCTGGGTGGGGGGGGGGCTGTGGTAATGAGGCTTCGATCGATTCCAGAGACAGTTTTGGTTTAATATTATTCATTAATACTAGAGTCGAGTGCGAATAGATGGTTTGAATATTATTGTAGTCTCAATCAAATTAGTAACAAACGCTAACGATCGAGTGGAAATGTGCGTTTGTACTTGAACTTCTGATAAAAAGTAACTGTTTTGTACTCTTAAAGGTGAAGCATATAATTATTTTCTTACATAATTCGGAATCTTTGTCACATTTGATCACACAGATAAAAGAATCAAAGTCGATCCAAACATTATAAATTGTTGTGGTCTTTGTTGAATTGCATGAGATAATAAGTTTACGTAAATGCAAAAATACGACAAAAAAATATGGCTCAATTTCTCTGTCACAATATTTTATTTATATCCCATCAAACTTATATATTTTTTTAAATAAATAGATTATTCTGTCACTTTTATTACTTCATTTCATTTTATAAACTTGTAAAACATTATAACATCATTACACATCTTAAACTCATTTAAATTAACATACATTATTACAGAAGGCACCATGACCTAACCGGTTGAAAAGTCCTAGTTTCTCACGTACTCTTTCACATCGCGGTGTATATAACCTGTTCTGACCTGCATGGGACACATACACTAGGCTTGGGTGGCGCATTATGACCTTACGGTTGACGCGCCCTTAATCCAAACCAACTTTAAAATATACATATTAAATAAAACAATTTTGAATTTATTTCCCTCAAACTTTTCTTTGTAGCTATTGACATGTCGAGTCAAGTCATCAACAGCTGTTGTTATTGTACAATTTATTTAATGTAAATGTGTAACAATAGGTTCGCTGAATTAAAGTTATATTACTACATGTTGCATATTTCTCGTTCTAGTGCATAGTAAAGATTATGAACTTTGCATTGTTTCTGCTCAGTGGGCGAAGATTTAACACAAGCCGTATTGGTGTGATATTCACAATAACATGTTTTAGAACTATTTGTGTATTCCAAAAATAAAGTTTATATACAATATAGATGTCAACCAGGAGGTAGCCACAAATCGCTTTTAATTATTAAATTTCCTCGGTTTCTCCTGAGGAAACTCGGGTGTTTTAAGCCGACTGTGGCTGGGACTTGTCAACATAGCTGCTTTCAGTCGACCAGATTCTAGTCCTATATTGACACTGGTCCCGTTGTAGAATCTGGTCCAGAGCAGGCTCGGCTAATCAATACGGCGATATAAGAGAAAAAGTCCACCTCGCTATCATCAGCTAGTGTGAAGGGTAGTAATTTACCACCCGAAAATAGAGGCGAGCTCTGGCAATCGTCGTCGGGGACCTTGCCCCCTTCCCTTGACGACCCCTCGACGACGATGACGACCGCGACGTGAGAACCCCCTTTCCTCCCCTTACCCGTGGCTGGTTCTGACCAGCATGGGCCCCTCCCCCCTCCCCTTGGTTGGAGTGGTGCATTATGACCTAACGGTTGACGCGTCCTTAATCCCAATACACCAATTCACATCAAACACATTTATTCAGTTTATTTATTTTACATTCAAATATATATCTTTTGTTCTGCTCTTACTATCATCATCATCATCATCATTTTATTTTGATATATTTTCACTTAGAAAACAATCTTATCATCAAACACACCACTCATCTCATCAACTTTCAATATCACAGGCGGCGCAATATGACCTAACCGGTTGAAGCGCCCTAGTTTCTCACGTCGTCTTCTTTCATAATTAAACTTTAAACTTAGATTACAATTACTGCGCTGATCACACGAGTTAAACCGGTTTAACTTAAGTCCGATGAAAGTGAACCAGGACTGAAATACATAGGTTCGATACTCAATGCTAATACGAATAAACCTTCTGTGCATGGTGAACACTAGCTCGAACTAAACCACCGCCCTCTGAATCCACCACCTGTGCACAGGCTTTGAGTCGGGACTTTTTTACCATCGGCATGCTGAATCGTAGTCAATGTCTTATCTGTCAAAATGACAATTAAAAAAAAAAAGTGTTATTTTAAACCGAGGAGAAATGTTTAATGTAAAATGCAACACACTGGACTCTTAGGGGTAGGCTCTTAGTAACTTACTAGGGAAACGCCAAAGTCGTTGTTAGACGAGTGAGTGAGCCATGTGTTGAGTACCCCGTAACATTTCTTTTCTTCCCCTTACCTTAGGTCTCCCTAGCCTATCATAGGCTACAGTGGAGCATTTTGGCCTAAACTATGGCCTTAACTTAAATACCTTATTAATTATACGAATATAATTATAAAACTTAAATGCAATTTTCCCCGGGTATCACCCATGTCGCTCACATCGTCTAACACGACTTTGGCTTTTTCCCTAGTCTGTTGGCAAAGGGGGACGTGGGTTAAATCCCCGGGTCGAAAAGTTTTTTTGTAATTTCTGGATTGTTTTTAAAAAAATAATTAAACATTTTTAAAATGCATAAAACGCAGTTTTCCCCCTCATTTGGCAATAGGGCCTACTAGGGTAAACGGCCAGTACAAATACGTGAAAATATTGCAAGGTTTACTCAATCTACAGGGGAATTTGGGGGTCCTTGACGTGCAACTTTGACAGACCTTGCATGGGCACAGCATTTCACGGCCGGGCGAAAAAAAACAAAAAATTATATTCAAATCTAAAACATTTGTCTATACTAATATTTTTAAATAAAAACGTTTTGGCCAAAAAACATTTTTATTTTTTGGTTCAGGGTTGCCGCCCCCAAAAGTGGGTATCGCTCCCAACCAACCCCCGGGGGTACCTGGTGCGTTCGGAAACTTTCCGGGTACGGGCACGAAAGGGGTTTTTTTGACCCGCTCGCATACTTTGGCCTTGGGCGACGATGAACATTTTGGCTCGCGTGCCGTTTTGGGGAGAGCACTTATTTAGCGATGAGAAAAAAAAAAAAAAAAAAAAATCATAATTTTTAATTTCGTCTTCCCACCCGGGGACATTTCCAATACCCCCGAAACCGTTGAGGGTATGTTTTAAAAACGCCCCCAATTTCTTATTTTTGGACATTGTTTGATTTTCCGTTTCAAATTTTCTAAAAAATTCTGGGTGCGTGGTGGGCCCCCCGAGGTTTGTCAATTCCCAAAATGTCAAAAAAATGGCGAAACGGGTGAGGAAAAAAAAGAGCCGATTCTTTTGCCATTGCCAAAGAAAAAAAACCCCAAAGTCAAAAAAAGTTTTAATTTTTTTTTACATTTTGGGGTGCAACTCTAAAAGCTTAAAATATTGGCTTTTCTCTGTTCGTTTGGAACGCCCAAAGGCTCTTTAATATAGCGGGGAAGGATAAGGAAAATTTAAATAAAAATTGTTTTGAGAACCTGGGGGTTGAAACCCCGGGCTTTTGGGGGAGCCTTCGGTTTTTGGCCCGGGGCACTTTTTGAAAGGAACTTTGCATTCAAGGGCACAAAAAGCCGGTAAATATTTTTTGTAAAATTCACGAAAAGCAAAAAACAACCTTCCCGACCTTTCGGAAATTGTCTACCAAACTCACCATTTGTTCGTTTAAGGGAAATGGCACCGCAAAAATTACATGCGTGCCGTTTTTTTCATAGAAAAACAAATTTTTACAGTTGCATGCAAATTAAAACGTCATAAACGGGGGATGCTCGGGGGTTTGGGCCACTTTTTTGTCTAATAATTCAAAACAGGGTCAGGATTCCGAAAAAAAACTTTTTTAAACTTTGTTTTCACATCCTAAACGCCGAAAAAAAAAAATTTAGAAATTATTTTATTATTCCCTGCGATAAATTTCCCCAAAGCGCGTGTATAGGGGGCAGTTTTACTCGCCACATATCCAACGCAGCCCGGGCGATGGTCAAGATGCCGAGTTATCACGCGGTCGGCGTGGGTTCAGAACGGTCGGGTCGGTACTTTTTTTCATATTGCATTGTTGGGAAAAAATTTCAATGTATTGTTAATCAACCTACAGCTACCGTTTTGGTACGTCCTTCGTGGGACATGCTTTTGTGTTTCATGTGTAAATATCATTTATTATAGTAATTTAAATTTTTTGGGAAGAGCTATGTGTACGGAGGGAGAGGAAATGGCAAAGGCCTGGGAAGGGGGGAGGGGCTAAGAATGTACTACCCACTTCAAATAATCAATCTCAAAACTCAACAATTGCCCTTCAAACGGGGCCTCCGAAGTTATTAATATTCGAAAATAAATTTCAATTCGGCCCTACTTCAAAATTTACAAAACTACAATTATTTTTAAAGGGTATGCGGATCCGCTTTTTTGCCATTTAATACAAGTAAAATGTTTCTAAAAAGGGTCGATTCTGAGTAGTCAAATATTAAAAAGAAATTCATTTTGCAATTTTTTTTAAAACAACTATCTATTCTGGGGCAATTTACGTCCGGGGGCCCAATTTAAATGTTTCTACTAGCGATTTCCTTTTGGGTTTGGCAGTGAGGTGGGGGGTGGGGGGGGGCCCAAAGCGAATTTTTTTTAAAAAAATACGGGTTTTTTTGCCAAAGTGACAAAACCGGGTTTATCAAAGGACGTAAACCACAAGGATAATTGCTTTTTATAATTCCCAAAAGAGGAAATGCCCAGGGGCGACATGGAAAACATTTTTGGGACGACTTCCTTTGGGTTGGCAAAACCCTTTCTTTGGAAAGGGGTGGGGGGGGGGGGGTCAAAGTCAATTTTTTTTGTTCGGGGAAATACATGGTTTTTAGCCTAAACAAAAAAAACGGGGGAAAATCGAGGGGAAAAAAGTGGTGGGGGGTGAGGGAGGGAGTTGAGGGGGAAGTGGTTTTTATAATACTAAACCTGATTATTCTTTAAAATTTTATTAACTTTTTTGGGTACAAATCCGAATTTTGAGGACTGTTTTGAGTGGACCCGCAATGACACTGTTGGGGGGGGGGGGGGGGGGGAGAATTTGAATAGAAACAAAAAATTTCCCATCAATATCTTCAACTATTTTTTTTTGGGGGAGCTTTCCCATGGCGTCGGGGCCCGCATCAGGGGTGAGGCCCCTAATACTAAATTATTTTGTTTCTTTGAAAATGGTTGGCCTTTTTTTGGAAAATCCAAAAAACAGGGTTTTTTTTAATAGCTGGGAAATTTTCGTCCGATCAGGTTCAACTCGGGCGCTATAAAACCCGCGGGGGCGGGGAAAAAAATTTTGACTCCCGGAAATCGTCCCGGAAAAAACCTTTGTCGTGTTTTTTTTTACAAAAAGGCGCAATAATTGTACGACCAAGTCCATCTGGGGCTCTACGGAACTGGACGGAAAAGGCCCAAATATTTTGAGTCCCGGGAAAAGACCCGGGGAAAAAATTTTTGCCCCGGTTTTTTTACAAAGGCGCTGAAACCCCCGATCCGGGGGTGGGGGACTTTTAATTAATTGAAATCGAAAAAACAAAAAGTTGAGGTTGTCAAAACGGGTCATTTTTTAAGTAGAAAAAATGATATGGGCACTCGAACCATTTATGGGTTTTTTTTACTTTTCCTGTTATCCCCAAAAGCATAAATTCATAGAAGGGTAGCCCAGTCAAGCATGAGCATGCGCCACAACCAATATTCAAAATCTTAACGGCGGGAAAAAAGGGAGGGGGGGGGGGAAGGGAAAAAGCACATTTTTTTTGAGTACCTACTCACAATATCAAAAACCCAACGGGGTTTTTTTTATACCCCAAAACATGATCCGAGCTTTCGGGGGCATTCAAAAAATTTTTTAAATTTATATTTTCCTTCCTGACGTCAGGGGGGCCGCGTCATAGCAACACCCCAAAAAAACTTTCATTTGAACTGGCCAAAACATTTTTTTGGGATTTCTCAAATATTTTGGTCTATTGGGGTAAAGCATTTTTTTTTTTAATATTTTCACAATTACAGTCGATCAGTTCATCCGGGGCCAGGAACCCGGCGGACGAGATGCAGTTTTTTTACGTACCGAAAAACGTCTTGGGAAAAACCTTTGTCCGGATATTAAAGAAAGGCGCAATAAATTGTGCGACCGGGGTTTTAATTTTGGGCTCTACGGGAAACCGGGGTTTTAAGGGGTCATATTTTTACTACCGGGAAAAACTCCCCGGAAAAATTTTTTCCCGGATTTTTTTGAAATGCGCAATAATTCTACAACGGGTCCATTTTTTGGGCTCTACGGAACCGGCGGGGAAAACCATATTTTTTACTACCGGAAAAGTGTCACGGGAAAAAATTTTAAGTCGGGGGTTTTTACGATAGGCGCGTAATCGGACCGATCAGGGAATCTCGGGCTCTGCGGATCCCCGCGGACGAGGCGAAGTTTAGACGTACCGGAAAAACCCGGAAAAACCCCCTGTCCGGATTTTTACGAAAGGCCAATTGTACGACCGGGTCCCTTTTGGGCCCCACGGAACCGGGCTTTGAGGATATATTTTTTCGTACCGGAAAAACGTCCCGGTAAAATTTGTTATGGGTTTTAAAATGGGACAAATTATTGTCCATTGGGTCCCTCTCGGACTCTACGGACCGCGGGATGTGCTAAGACTTTTTACATACTTTAAAATTTGCCCGACGCGAGGGCCCTTTGTACCCCCGGGGATTTTTCTCCGATCGGCTCCATCTAGGGCTCTATGGAACCAAGGGGAACAAGACAAAAAAATTTTGTTACCGGAAAAGGTCCGGAAAATTTGTCGTCCCGGAAATTTAAAATTTGCGTAAAAATCAATTTTATTTCTAAAAAAATTCCACGTTACTTCGGAGGGAGGGGAGGGTCCGGGGGACGAAACCAAAAGTGTGCCGGAAACAAATTTATCCAAAGTTTTTCGGATTAACGACAAACGTGACCCGCAAACTACCGCATCGCGGCCTACTCGGGCCCATTTTTTTGGTTTGTCGCGGGGAAAAAGGGTTTTTAAACTACGAGGAAATTTCCCGGTACAGGTTTTTTTCCCAAACCCTCCGCGCCGGCTTTCAAGCCGCGGTAAGCGCGACTTGTCTTTTTAAAAAAATTTTTAAAAAATTGGGAAATCTATTTTTTAGTTTATTATTTCTTGTAGGGTTTTAAAACGCAAAGAACTTGTGATTTTTTTTTGCAGTTCTCAATAAACTCGTACCGGATGTCTGTTTAAAATTTCAGCGCAATCTGTTCAGCGATTCGGCTGATTTTCAACGTACACGCACACACACACTCACACACACACACACACACGCACGCAGAAAAACAATAAGGGCCGTTTAAGTCGAATGGAGATCACTCCGTTCGCTACGCTCACTCGTTCAATTAGAAGGTTTTCTTTGCGAATTCTATTGCTATTAGTTTGAGAAGTTAATAATCTGGTTGTGTTTACGTCAGGATGAACATCTGAATACTTTTTAACGTCCGCCATATTTAGTTCGAATTAAATTTTGTTGATAAACGCATTGGACTAATAAAAGCGTATTAGCTTAGTTATATCTAAATGATTGTGGTAAACGCAGTAAAATAATCATCAAACACACCATATACTCATAATGCTCATTTGATTAACTTACAGTATCACAGACGGTGCAATTTGACCTAACCGGTTGAAGCGCCCTAGTTTCTCACGTCGTCGTCGCATTGAATGGCATAACCTGTTCTTCCCAGCATGGACCCTTCTTCCCCATATCCCTAGGCTAGAGTGGCGAATTAATATGACCTAACGGTTGACGCGCCCTTTATGCAAATAAATTTAAAAGAGAGGCATTATACAATGAACTACTAAACCAGTAATTTTCAAATGTTTTGTCTTGTGGCAGCCATGTTTAAAACAAACAAAAATGTCATATTGATTTATATTGAGTTTCGCGTTTTAATTAATGAATCAAGGATGAATACTTTTTTTATTTATTTTACAGAAGAAAGCCATAAGATCAATAACTATGTCTGGCTACCGGACTAGCTGCAGACCTCTGTTCAAACGACTATGCATTTTACCCATGCCTTGTGTATACATTTATGAAATAGTAATTTTTGTTCACAAAAATCTTCACCAATTTACTAGTAATTCAGATTTTCATAATTTAAATACTAGGAATAAGGATAAACTAAGGGCACCAAAGTGTAAGCTATCAATGAGACAAAAAGGGCTTGCAGTGTCGGGCACAAACCTTTACAATTCTGTACCATTACAAATCAGGAATATCAAACATTGTACTCGTTTTAAGAAAGAACTCAAAGCCATGCTTTTAGATAAATATTATTATTCTGTAGAGCAATTTAGATCGACTCTCCCAAAGCACGCAGTTTTATAAAGGTTTTTAGCCGATTCTGCATGAACACTCTCTTAGTTATTTTTTAAAAATTATAGTTTTAGTATTTTGAAAACTTTTATAAATTAATGACAACTCAAATGTTCAGTATTTTATATATTTTATATATTAATGTATATGAACTAAACGAGGCTAATAAATACAATACAATACAATACAATACAATACAATACAATACAATACAATACAATACAATACAATACAATACAATACAATACAATACAATACAATACAATACGTCCAATGCATGACGAGGGGGTGGTGCCAAGGGCTGCTAACAGCACGTGAGTGTGAACAGTGCTCATATAGTTGGCGTGAGCCTGGGGGGGGGGGGCTGTTATAATGAGGCTTCGATCGATTCCAGAGACAATTTGGGTTTAATATACAACTCAATGTTCATTATTACTAGAGTTAAGTGCGACTGAATATCATAAAAGTCACAATAAAATTAGTTAAAAAACTTTAACGATCGAGTGGAAATGTGCGTTTGTACTTGAACTTCCGATAAAAGTAAATGTTTTGTACTCTTTATATGAAGCATTTATTAATTAATTTCCTACATAATTCAGAAACTTGGTCACGTTTGATCAAAAAAATAATTGTATCAAGGTCGATACAAAAATTATAATATTTCGTTCTGGTCTTCAATGAATTACATGAGAAAATAAATTTACGTAATTGCAAAATACGGAAAAAAAATACAAAATTTCTCATTCTCAGAAATTTATGTTAATTCAATTTTTTTACTAAAAAATAGCTTTTTATTTTTCTCTCCCTATCATTATTTCATCATCAAACATACCATAAACTCATTTAATAATTTAGAATATCACAGGTGGCGCAATATGATTATAACCGGTTAAAGCATCCTAGTTTCTCACGTATTCTAACTTTCCCGGTGGACAAAAACTGTTCTGACTAGCATAGGTTCCTCCTCTCATATCCCCTAGACTTGAGTACCAAAATATGACCTAACGATTGACGCACCCTTAATCCAAATAACCTTATGAAATGAAATTAGTGATCGAGCAAAGTAGGTTATCACTGTCACTGTATAGACCCTTAAAATGCTAATGAATAATGAAAATAATGCAGAACCGTCCCATTTTTTTTTTAAATTTCTGTTCATAATTTGTTGGAATATGGTCATCAGTATGATCAGCATATTTGAGTTACAATATCTTAATTGTATGAATTGATTTAGCTCAAATTTGTAATTGTATCTATGGACGAGTCAACAACAGTTGTTAATGTTGCATATTTTTCGTTCTAGTGCATAGTAGATCATGTAGGCCTACTTTGCATTGTGTCTGCTCAGTGGGTGAAGATTTCAAACAAGTTGCATAGGTGTGACATTCATAATAACATATTTTATAACTATTTGTGTAGTTCAAGATGTGAAATGTTTATACAATATAGATGCCAACCTGGAGGTAGCCACACATCGCTTTTATCTATAAAATTGAACCAGTTTCTCCTGAAGGAAACTCGGCTGTTTTAAGCCGCCTGCGGCTGGGTCTTGCCAGCATAGCTGCCTTCAGTCGCCCACATTCCAGTCCTATATTGACACTGGTCCCGTTGTAGAATCTGGCCCAGAGCATGGCTCTGCTAATCGTAAAAGGCGATTCAAGAGAAAAAGTCCACCTCGCAAACATCAGCTTGTAAGCGGGGAGTAAAATACTCACCGAACCAAGAGACGAGCTCTGGCAATCGTCGTCGGGGACCTTGCCCCCTTCCCTTGACGACCCCCCGGCGACGATGACAATGACACAACGAACGATGACAAAGACGATGACGACCGCGACGTGAAAAACCCCCCCTTTTCTCCCCCTACACCGTGGCTGGTTCTGACCAGCATGGGCCCCTCCTCCCCACATCCCCTAGGCTAGAGTGGCACAATTAAACCTAACAGTTGACGCGCCCTCAATCCAAGAAAACTCAATCTGTTCATCATAGTATGTTTTAAGAATTATCATGTATTTCTAAAATATTACATTTTTATAAAATTATGTTTATAGTTTAACCAACTACGACAAAGTGTTTAGGGTAGTAAAAATTACACAATGTTATAGTAAACTCTACAGATAGTGATGGCAGAAACAGAAAAATTTTAGTGTCTAATCAAACTAATACTTAAATATAATTCGTATTTAGAGTGTAGGCCTTCACACTTAAGTCACATAACTGATTTTCAGCTGGGGACATTGTAAACCCTGTCAAACGTGGCGACAAACTTTCTAAAAAACTCAATCAGAGAAATTTATTTTCAACAACATTTTCAATTTTTTACACGAATAAATATTTTTGCTTTTGCTTTTCTGTCATATCCATTATTTTCTTCCCTTTTATTAACATAGAAAGCAATATATTCATCAAACACTCCACAAACTCCTTTCATTATTTTAAAATATCACAGGCGGTGCAATATGACATAACAGTTGACGCGCCCTTAATCTAAATAAACAAAAAAGAGATGCATCATATAATAAACAACCAAACCAGTAATTTTCAAACTTTTTGTCTTGTGGCATCCATGTTTGAAACAAATAAACATGTCAGATTGATTTATAATGAGTTTCACGTATTACTTAATATATCAAGGATAAACACGTCCAATGCATGGTTTGAGGGTTGGGTGGTGCAAAGGGTGTCTAAATGATGCTACTAACAGCATGTGAGTGTGAACAGAGTTCATATAGAAGGGCTAAGCCGGGGGGGGGGGGGGTAATGTGTCAATTAGGATTCGAACGATTCCAGAGACAGTTTTGGTTTAATATACAACTGAATGTTCATTATTACTTGAGTTGAGTGCGACTACTCGGTTGGAATATTATTGAAAACACAATCAACTTAGTAACAAAACGTTATCGACCGCGTGGATTGTGCGTTTGTACTTGAACTTCCGATAAAAAGTAAATATTTAGTATTTAAAGGTGAGGCATATAATTATTTTCCTACATAATTCGGAATCCTGGTCCCGTTTGATCACACAGAAAAAAGGATCAAAGTCTATCCAAAAATTATAATTTGTTGTGGTCTTCGATGAATTGCATAAGATAATAAATTTACGTAAATTTAAAATACGAAGAAAAAGTAAACCCACATTTCTCATTCACAGTAATGTATTTAATTTCCATTGACTTTTTTAATAAAATCAAAATATTTTTTTCATTTTCTATCACTTTTTTAAACTCACGTAACAATATGATTATCAAACATATTACAAACTCATTTAATTAACATACAATATTACAAGTAACGCCATATGACCTACAACCGGATTATGTGCCCTAGTTTCTCACGTATTCTTCAAAGCCACATGGACCCATCCTTCCATATCCCCTAGACTTGAGTGGCAAGGTATGACCTTACGGTTGACGCGCCCTTTATCCAAATCAACCTTTAAAAAAATTATTGATCCACCAACCAAGCTATGTTATCACTGCTCTCTGTATTGACCCTTAAAATGCTATTTCAATTACATTTTGAAAATGATGCAGAACCTTCCTAAAAATTTGACTATTTATGTAAATAATTTGTTTGAATAGGGTAATCATCAGTATGACTCGCTACTATAGCAGTTCATATATTTGAGTTTACAATATCCCACGTAAACACTAATTGCATGATTTGCTTTCCTGGAACTTTTATTTGTATCTTTGGACGAGTCAACAACTGATGTTAATGTTGCATACATCTCGTTCTAGTGCATAGTATGGATCATGGCACTTTGCATTGTTTCTGCACAGTGGGTGAAGATTTAAAACAAGTCGTATAGGTGTGATATTCATAATATCATGTTTAAGAACTATTTGTGTATTTCAAGAAGTAAAATGTTTATACAATATAAATGCCAACCTGGAGGTAGCCAGACATCGCTTTTATTTATAAAATTGAACCAGTTTCTCCTGAAGGAAACTCGGCTGTTTTAAAGCCGCCTGTGGCTGGGTCTTGCCAGCATAGCTGCCTTCAGTCGCCCACATTCCAGTCCTATATTGACACTGGTCCTGTTGTAGAATCTGGCCCAGAGCAGGCTCTGCTAATCGATAAGGCGATGAAAGAGATAAAAGTCCATCTCGCAAACATCGGCTCGAAAGGGGAATAGTCCCTAAAATAGACGTGAGTTCTCGCGTTCTTCGTCGGGGAACTCTCCCCCCCCCCTCGACGGCAACCTCGACGACTTCACGAACATTGACAAAGACGATGACGACCACGACGTGAGAACCGCATTTTTCTCCCCCTACACTGTGGCTGGTTCTGATCAGCATGGTATTTTCCTCCTCATTATTTATTATTTATTATTTATTAATCGACATCAGACATGTTACGTTGTACATACAAGTTGCAAGTTATAGTGTGCACGTAATGTTGTGCTTAATGAGAAAAGGATGCAGGAAACGAAACCCACGTTCCATCCATTTTAATGAGTGTCCTGCATTCTTATAAAGTTAAACTGAATGTAGGATTGTAATGTGTTTTTGTGTAATAACTAGGAAGGAGCCATATATCCCAGGCTATAGTGTGGGGCGCCCATAATCCAAGTAAACTCACTGATCTATGGTTTCTTGTTGTTGTAGTGTCCTGCGACGCGTCCCACGGGTTGGTTCCCCTGCTGGACGCGCTCTCGGACCCAGCGACCTCGGCTCTGATCGGCTCGTTCGACTCTGACCTCTGCGACGTGGCCGTCAAGGTCGCGACCTTGAGACACAAGCAGCTCTACACCTGGAGCTGCCCGCAGTCTCCGAGCGTCGACAACGTCTTCGTGAGGCTGGGCCCGAGACTCACGGCAGCGGCGGAAGCGCTCGTACACGTCATCAAGCACTTCCGGTGGAAAACTGCCGCCATCTTGACAACAAGGTAGGAGGCAATGATTCACATTTTTTAATAGAAATATGATCTTGTTTGAGTATTCCTGTTCATATCTGAAAAAAAATTTCCCTTTGGGGATTTCAAGATTGGGTCCCCCTGTCTGGCTCTGATAATCGTATAAGCCTAGGATGGAGAAACTGTCAATCTCGAAAACATCAGCTATTATATAGGGGAGCATGGGAACTATGGTCTCCGTCTGGGCCCGGGGTATTGGCCCAGAGCATGGCTCTGCTAATCGTAAAAGGCGATTCAAGAGAAAAAGTCCACCTCGCAAACATCAGCTAGTAAGCGGGGAGTATATTACTCCCCGAACCTAGAGGCGAGCTCTGGCAATCGTCGTCGGGGAACTTGCTCCCTTCCATTGACGACCCCCCGGCGACGATGACAATGACACAACGAACGATGACAAAGACGATGACGACCACGACGTGAGAAACTCCCCTTCCTCCCTTACCCGTGGCTGGTTCTAACCAGCATGGGCCCTTCCTCCCCCCCTTAAGCTAGAGTGGTACATTATGACCTTACGGTTGACGCGTCCTTAACCCAAATAAACCAAAAAAAACTAAAAACTAGGGGCGAACACTGGCTGTGACGAACTCCCCGACAACGACTTTTATCATCATGATGATCAGGGACACAACGATGTCAAAATTATGGCGATGATGACTACTTGAGAGCCCCCCTTTCCCTCCCACAAACCGGTTCTGACCCAGCAGGGAAAACTTTCCTCCTTCATATCCCTTTTTACTAACGGTTAAACGCGCCCTTAACACAAATAATCTCAAAAAAGAAAATATAATGCCTTACACACGCAATTTGATCTCTCCCTAACATATTAAGGACTTACATCATATTAAGATAACGGTGACAAACTTTATAAATTCTTTTCAAACACATATCACATTATTAAATTTTAATTTAAGTAAATAATTTTAATTTTGCTATTGTTATCATCTCCATAATTTTCTTTCCTCTCACAAACTCATTTAAAAACTTTCAATATCACAGGCGGAGCAATATTACCTAACCGGTTGAAGCGCCCTAGTTTCACACGTCGTTCTGATGAGGTTCTGAAGGGTAATATTTTACTCCCCGAAAATAGAGACGAGCTCTTGCAATCGTCGTCGGGGACCTTGCCCTCTTCCCTTGACGACCCCTCGACGACGATGACAACAAGGGACACCCACGTACGAGGGACGACGACAATGACGACCGCGAAGTGAGAACCCCCCTTTCCTCCCTAACCATGGCTGGTTGACCAGCATGGGCCTCTCCGCCCCCCACCCCCCCTAGGTTAGACTAACGGTTGAAGCGTCCTTAATCCAAGTAAAAAATGTAAAAGTATTGATCGCACATATTGTTCTTTGAAAACATAATTCGTTCATAGAAACGTTACAGAATGTAGTAGAACTGTTGGCCATGCAGATTCTTGCATTTGTTTGTTTAGCAACTAACAATGTGTGTGCAATCTATGGGTTGAAGCCTCCATCAAGTCTTACAGAAGCGTTTGATTCTTATTCAAAAACCAGCTGGAAATAAGGGCGAGAAATGTAAAGCGTTCTAAAACCAATATTCAAACATCAAAAAGAACATCGACCGAAGTGAGATCATTACAGGAAACACAACTTAAAGGGAGCAGAAGTCTTTCTGCCTCTTCCGAACCAAAAGGCAGCTCTAGAGACCGTTATTGGAAATCTGATAAATACAATAAAAGCTCCCTTGGATTTCAAAAGAGTTGTTCAGAGATTCCAGAAATCTTTGCTTGACACAAAGGAAAGAATTGTTTTTATTGAATTCTGGTCGATGCTTGGGCTGTTGCGTTGTGTCAATGATAACTTTTAATAAGGGGATTATGATTGTGACATAATAATAATAATTATTATTATTATTATTATCGTAATATCCTCATACATATTTTTTGAAAAATCTTTCATTGGATTTTTCATTCCAATGAAATTGTTTTTGATGTCATTTTACTGATAAAAAAATGTGTTTTATGCTGCCTGAAAATGACGTCAATTTTAAAATTGTTTTTAAATAAGACCGGAAAAAATTTGAAAGATACTTTTAATATGTATTATGCATGAGTTATTCTTTTGTTACTTATACATTTACTCTCGGATACCTCCTTCCAAGAGAAAAGGGTTGTCCCCAGATGTGACACATGTGATGTACCTTTTAACCGCGTGCACCAGCATATCCTACCAGAATAAACCAAATATGATGTCTTGCGCACGCAATTTGATCTCTCCCAATCATATGAAGAACTTCTATCGTATGATAACGGCAACAAACTTTCTAAATTTCTCATCCAAAGTTATCTATTTTAAAAAAAAATTAATTCGTGCCATACACATTTATTTTATTTATTTATTTTCATTGACATAAATAACTCTTGGTATGCTATTACTAAAATCATCATCATTCTATTTTGTTATATGTACACTTAGATAACAATCTAATCATCAAACACACCATTAACTCATCTCATCAACTTTCATTATAAGCGGCGCAATATGACCTAACCGGTTGAAGCGCCCTAGTTTCTCACGTATAGTTGATGTTCTCCAATTTCGGTTTAGGGGTCCCAAACTTCCCAGGCCTAAAAATAAGGCACTTCACAACTGTATCATTGACTGTCTACAAAGTTCTATTCGTTGGCTTGCATAAACCTCCCCAGTCTGGGCCCGGGGTAGAATTAGAACATTAGCATGACTGCTTATAGTAAAAGGCGAGAAAAGAGACAAATTACATCTCGCAAACATCAGTAGTATATAAGGGAGTATTTTACTCCCTGAAACTTGAGGCGAACACTGGCAGTCGTCGTCGTGGACCCCTCCCCATCCCCCTTGTCTACCTCCCAGATGACCTGTGGATGGTTCGGACCACATGGAGACTTTCATGCACATATTCCCCAAGCTAGAGTGGCGCATTAAGACCTAACGGTTGACGCGTTCTTAATACAAATAAACTTAAAACTAAAACTCCAACACAGTATAAACTCATTTTATGAACTTACAATAATATCACAGGCCGCGCAAAAAAGACCTAACCGGTTGAAGCGCACTAGTTTCTCAGTCGTCGTCCCAGGTATAGGTGTTCACAGCTTCACACTGGTTCTACTATGACGCCAAGGACGACACGGACAAGTAGGGCATGAGAACCCCCCATGCCTGTGGCTGGATATGACCAGCATGGGCTGCCCCCCCCCCCCCTTTAACCCCTAGGTTAGATTGGCGCCCCCAAAAACACCAAGCCAAAAACACCCAAACCCCCTTTAAACCACGACGGGCTGTCAGTTGAAGTATAATAAACTAAAGTGTTTTATTAAATGTTATTTCGTTTCATTAAAAATTTTAAAGGGGGCGTAAATTTGACAGGAAATTTGAAATTATTCTCTCCCCAAGCAAATATAATAACTCCATTGCAATTAATTATACAAAACTTCACCACCCAAACATTTCGCTGCGAATTGAAAATTAATTTCACCATGTTGACTTTTCATCTGTCTGGAAGATATGAAATTAAATTCGTTACACCATTAGAAATTCTTACCAAGTTATAGAAGGCCCGCGGTGTATTTTCCCCTTTTCAGTTTATTTATGTTGCAAGCCGGGCAAATGTTTGGTTTGTTTGTTTTGGATGGAGGGGGGGGGGGGGGTTACGTGTGGGGGAACGAGTATTAAGATGGTGGAATGGGGAGTCTTAAAAAATAGAAAATTCTTTGTGTAACAAATAGTTTAATGAAACAAAAAATAGGAGTAACGTTCTGCAAAAACAAAGAGATTTCAGCAATGTTCACTTTAAACTGAACGAAGAAAGGGGCAGAAAACAGAAAGAATTCCCATCGCCGCGACGTTGATTTCAATCTTGTGGCTGTTCTTTTTATCATATGAAAGCGAGGACAAACCTTTTTGATTTCTCTTTTAGAGTAATGTATTTAATAAAATTTAATTTATAACAAAAAACATTATTATTTAAATTTTTATTAATTAAGTATTATAAACTCATTTCATTAACTTTCAATATCCCAGATGGTGCATTATGACATAACACTGGATTCAAGCAGCGATTGTTGGATTTGTGACAGTCATCTTGGGATGTGTTGCAAAATATTAAATTGCGTTGTGTGATTCCCACACTGACTAATAAAATTCGTCCACCGACCTCTTATGACCTAAAAGTTGACGTGCCCTTAATCCAAATAAACGAAACTCGACTCTCACGTAGAGACGAGGTGGTATTGTCCCGAAGTTGAATAGGCCACACACTTCTTACCCACTGATATCTTTAACCATAGAAAAGGTTTTTCCCAAATAGGACACATGACCATGTGATGTACCTTTAACCGTACATCATATGCTAACAGAATGTACAATAAATGATGCCTTGCGCGCGAAATTTGATCTCTCCTAATCATATAAACAAAATTCTCATATGAAAAACTATGACAACTTTCTATTTTTTCATTCGAAGAAATTTCGCGTCCAAACCCCATTTCCTTTTATTATTTATTTCAAATAAATAAATAAATAAATAATTTTTCTTTTATACAACAATCATTACCATCATTTTATTTTCTTTTGTAAAATAAGAATACAATATATTCATTAAACACACCATTAACTAATTTTATCAACTTTCATCATCACAGGCGGCGCAATATGACCTAACCGGTTGAAGCGCCCTAGTTTCTCACGGCGTCGTTTTGCTTTTGTTATGGAATATAGGCCGACTTCCGCAAGCGAGTTTTCAATGTTTGAAGAGTGAGAGACTAAAGTATTCTCTGCTGCGGGTAAAGTATTATGCATCTTATTTCCTATACGAGTCGTGAAATGTGTGGTTAGATTTTGGGATGGAAATGTAAGTATAAGGGGTAAAATATGGGAGTAGTGACATGACCTTTTTACTAGGAAAAGAAATTTTAAAATTGGAGAGCTCACCTAAACCTATCTTGAGCGACCTGATATCCCAGGCGCTAAATTATATAACAAGCTGCCCAAATACTTAAAAAAGAAAAAGTGAAAATTTTTAAGACGAACTAAAGGGGTTTTTTAACTAAAACCTTTTTATCTGTCAAGAATACCTGTTTTTAAATCTTTGTTGACTGTTTTTTTTTGTATTGTATTGTAGTGCTTATCTTGTGGTTATTTTGTTGACCGTCCAATACTTTGTAATGATCAATTAAGGCCAATAAATTAATTATTATTATTTTTATTTTATTATTTATTATTATTATTTTATTTTATTATTTTTATTTTTTTAGGATGTATTTATACAAACCGGAAAAAACCGGAGCAACTGTTGTACGGCTTACGTAAATATTTATGTGTACCTTTTTAATACTTTTACTTTTTTTTTAACTCAAACAAATAAGTCATTTTTAAAATTTTAATATTGTTTGTAGATGATGTTTTCTTTCTGCCTTTTACGGTCGTGGCCGATTCTCGCGCCATCCCAGCTTTGCTTTTTGATATGGGGAAAACCCCGAAAACCATGTCAGGATGGAAGCGTCCGAAACTCGAAGTATCATTCTTTGTTTAAAATTTTTCGAACTATTCACAGTGTGGATTAGCCTTTTTAGTCTCGATGTATACAGGGTGAGATCTAGGGGTTAAACTTTTTGTAGTTTTTCGGGATGTGCCGTTGGCTGAATAATGAAAAGGGATTGTATTTCCTTTTTCTGTTTCCCCTCTTTTCGATCTCAATTGCAAGTTTACTATACTTGTCAATTTTTTTCTTCCCCCGTTGTCCGGGCGTTTATGGACATTTTGGGTAGAACGTCGATAAAGGGGAGTTTTTTGTTTTTTCTTTTCAAATTTTTATTAAAACCCGGGCTGTTGTGATGACGTTTGGTTTTTGTTTAAAATGGGGTCGTAAAAAATTTTTTAACTTTTTATCTAGTACTTTCTTGGGTTTTTATTTTTGTAAGGTTGTGTGTGTAATGAGGTTTTACGTTGCTATTTTGATGAAAAGTTAGTACTTGGTTTTTTGTGAGGGAATCGTTTACATAGTGACTTGCACCCTGATATATTGTTCGATTTTTTCACCTTTTCACTACATTTTTAAATTTGGGATGTTTACTGTGCATTTGTATTATGTTTTTTTTTATAATTTTTTTGTGAAATCATTTGGCTTGAATAGCCATCAAAAAACCTTCTTTTTCCCCAAAATATTCCCCCGTTTTTTAAACCCACCTATTTGATGCTTTTAATTCTACTGACCTTTGGTAGTTCATCAAAAATCCTTGTGTAGGGTTTTTCGAGAGACGTAACTCTTTGAAGCGTCATTTTAGATTTTCCTTGTAGATGCTTTTTCGTTTGCTAGATTGGTGGATTTAATGATTTGTCACTAGAACCACAGCCCTATGCGTGTGGTTTGGGTTTGCTCTTTGAAAAAAATATTTTTTTAAAAGTCATTTTTTTATAATATAATTTGTTCAGATCAATTAGGCCCCGTCCCCCTTTTTCTTTGGGAATCCCAATCTCTCTTTTGCGATTTAGGATGAGTATTCTGTGTTTGGAAAAAGTGTATACAGTTAATATTTCCAACGCGTGGATTCTGTCTGCGCCTTTTAATGTTTCCAATGAAATGTCAGTATGGACGATTGTTTTATTGCGTGATCTTTTTTTTACCTTTTATTTGCGTCTTGGGGATAGCCCTTTAGTCGTTTCTTTTGTATCTATCAATTTTGCTTTCTAACTTTATGTTCAATTCGGGCATTTGTGAGAATCCAAATATTTGATACATCGTTATCGTCCATTTTTCCCAAATCCTTTTCCATCTTAGCTAGTTTTTAATATATTTTATTATTATTTATTTATTTTTATTTTTAATTATTTTTTTATTATTATTAATTATTATTATATTATTATTATTTTATTATTTTTATTTATTTTATTATTATTTTTTGGATTTTTTTAAAATTTAATCAATATAGTTAAAGTATTTTGTTTTTTTTTCATAAAAAAGCTATATTGACAAAAAAATGTCTTAAACCCAGGGAATAACAAAAAATGAGCCGAGGATGGTCACTTAAAAAGTTTTATGGGCCTTTAAATATGTTCGTCCCTCTGGAGGTGAATTTTGTTTGGGGTATTTGAGAGTTTGTCCCCCACCCCTCGCCTTTTACCCGGACGGGGCCCGGGGGGGAATATATGGACCAGAGCATGCTCTGCTTATGTAGGGCGATTCAAAAAAAAATCCACCTCGCAAAATCAGCTGGTATGAAGGGGAGTTTTTATGCCGAAATAGAGGCGAGCTCTGGCAATCATCGTCGAGGACCCTTTCCACCTCCCTTGACAACCCCTCGACGGGCCCATACGACAAAAAACCACGAACGATGACAAAGTCTTTTGAAAACTGCGACGTGAGAAAACCCCCCTTTTCCTCCCCTATCCGTGGGTGGTTTTGCCCGCATAAAACCCCCCCCCCCCCCCCCTGGTTTT
This sequence comes from Sweltsa coloradensis, assembly GCA_024449915.1. Classification (NCBI taxonomy): domain Eukaryota; kingdom Metazoa; phylum Arthropoda; class Insecta; order Plecoptera; family Chloroperlidae; genus Sweltsa; species Sweltsa coloradensis. Next base: position 103,795 of record JAMZAV010003126.1, read on the forward strand.
AGGGTGCATTATGACCCAACGGGGGACGCGTCCTTAATCCAAATAAAAAACCAAAAAACCAATTGCAAAAATCAGTAACAATTAGGGGGGAACTCCTAGAAAAATAGAGGCGACTCTGGCGGTCGTTTTCGGGATCCCACCCCCCCCCTGCTTTCCTCCCCCATGATGACGACCGACGACCGTAACCTGAGAAACCACCCTTTCCTGCCAACCCACCGTGTTTTTTTTTTTTTTTTTTTTTTTTTATCCCCCCCGAAAACTCATTGCCAAAGGGAGGCCCTAAACTAAAAATTGAAAACTTTTTTCGCTTTTTGTTTTTTTTATAATTTTTTTCCCTTTTAAAAAATTTTTACTTTAGGAAAATATTTTACAAATAAAATTAAAAATTTTTTTTTTTAAATCACTTTTTATTTCCCTTGTCTTGCCTTGGCCTTGTTTAAATAAGAGGTGTGAGGGTATCCGAAGTTTGGTCAGGTCGGTTAGTTGGGGGCAACCCGATAGTCACAAAAAGTACTTGATTGCGATTTAAAGGTTTGCGAAACATAAATTTTTCCCTGGATGGTGGAGGTGCCGGTCCGAGCATTTAAGAAATAACTACTTATAAACACATACTGTCATTTTAAAAAAACACTCCAATTGAAATCAGTTGGGGACAAATTCCAATTTAAGATTTACTTAGCCCGTATTTTCCCATTTACCGATCCGAATACCGGGAGCAGATTTTTTTTTTCTTGATTACTAGCACACCATAATTATTTCTTTTTTAACTGAAGAAAACAATATAATCATCGAACACACCCCGTTAACTTACAATATCAACAGGCGGCGCATCATACCTAACCGTTGAAGCGCCCTAGTTTCTCAACGTTTTGTACTTCGGAAAAGTGAAATGAATACTTAAAAACCATTTTCACACACATCCGACCATCATTATTCACTGGAAATAATGACTGTTTGATAGTTGTTCACGATTGACGTGCGAATGGTCTGAGCGGAGAAGAATTTCAACGTTTCCACAAAATCAACTGTCGGCTCACACAAAGATAGGAATAAACAAACAGCCCTAAATTTTGATGATGTGCTCTAAAAAGACGTGCCACATGCTAACACACGTGTGACACTGTCTAACCACAACACGATAGAGCTTGTAAGCCTTTCAGAATTAACCAAGCAATCTATATTACAACCCGGTTTTGTCCAGCTCATCCCTAACAGTATTACAATAGAAATACTTCCCAAAAACAACACACGGGACTGATCTTTTCAACTTTTTCGCACATTCGATTGGATACCACTGCAAAATGAGATTACCCGCGTCTGGTCCCTGGGTAGATGGCCCAGAGCTCTGTGCTTAGCCCTTATTTTCCCCATTTACCCGATCCGAATACCGAGCAGATTTTTTTTTCTATTACTACATCACCATAATTATTTTCTTTTTTACTGAGAAAACAATATAATCATCGAACAACCATTAACTCAATATTTATTACCTTTCCTGTCACAGCGGCGCAATGTGACCTAACCGGTTTGAACGCTCTAGTTTTCTCACGTCGTCTATTGTGTCTCGAATAAGAAAAGTGCATAAATATGAGATGTTCAGCAAAATACACCATCAATCTTGTGTCTCTTTTTATGACTTGCAAGTTAACACCCACCCGGGCTGATACTTCGTGAAGAAAGTTACTTTCTTGACATTATCAAAAAGTGGTGCAATTATTTATCCAGTTTTAATGTGGCAGCCTAGAATATACTAGGGCATTTCCGGAATGTTATGGTCATGTTAGTGTGTGAATAAATATTCTAGTTAAGAGCCTGTATATGAGCGTACCAATATGACACCAGACCTGTGAAGTATCCTGTAATAGGCCAACCCATGTGAGATTAAATCATGTAAAACTTTTGTCAGATTCAAACGTTTAATTTAAGAGCTAGAAAATTACTCATTTCAATCGCGGACGAACAAGAAATTTCCAAATAATGCAACATGCATGCATTAACTGATTCCAGTCAGGGCCCAGGTAGAATAGGCCAGAGCATGGCTCTGCTCATCGTACAAGGCGAGTAAAGAAAGTCACTTTGCAAACCTCGCTAGTAAGAGGGGAGTATATTACTCCCGAACTAGATGCGACCGTAATCATGCAAACACCCCTTTCTCATTTCATTAACTTACAATATCCACAGACGCGCAGTATGACCTAACCGGTTGAAGCGCCTAGTTTCATTCTCACGTATTTTTAAGTAACTTCACTGAATGCATGAAATCCATTCGGTAACGGAAATGAGTATTTTAAACCATTTTCATACACAAAAAATCCCGAGCATTTATTTTCACTGACAATATGAATGTTTGATAGGTTGCTCTTCAAGCTCTTGATGGACGTGCGAATATCGCGAGCGGAGAGATTTCAACCTTCAAATTAACTGTCGCTCACAACAGCTTTGAAATAAAAATAAATACAACATTTTCTGTAAAATATATGTCCTGCTGATAAACGTAACAATATTAAGATTAATTGCTCTTGAAGAGACGTGCACATTCTAACTTGACACGTTATTGCAATGCTAACCTACACCACCATAGGTTAATCAATATAGCTTCGAAGCTTTCAGAAATAAACCCTGCAATCTATATACCAACCCTGTTTTGGCCAGCTCATCTAACAGTATTAAAAAAAAATTGTATCTGCACAAAAACCACACAATCCTTATTTTTTTCAAAATTTTCGACTTCGATTCACTTCGACGCAAAATACAGCAGAACCGTCTCACTAGGGTCGACAACGAGAGGCAGAATGAAGTGGCACCGAAGTGAAACTGTGAGTTCCATCATGAATAATTGACACACCCCTCCAAGAAGGTTCGCCATGCACTGACTCGGGCATTTCCGTGGACTTGGTATTGGTCATGTTAGTGTGTGATAATATTTCTAGTTAAACTCTGTTTAACTCAGTGTATTAGCGTAACTATGATACTCTGTTCTGTGAATATCCTGAATAGGCCAACCATTTGTGGAGAGTAAATAATCGGGCGACGGACAGTATGACAATGAGAGCCTCCTTGCCTGAGGCTGGATAGAAACCAGCATGGGCTGACCTCCCCACATCCGCTAGAGGGGTTGAGTGTCACATTACTGACCCTAAAGGTTTGAAGCGCCCTTAAAGCAAATAAAACAATAAACAAAAGAGTGTTTATAATAGGCGAATAAAGTTTTAAGCAATAATCATTATTTCTTGTTGCCTAAAACTTTCATCTCTTTCATTTTATTTATTTCCTCACCTTAGAACTAAGATACAACCATCGCACACACCATGACTCATTACATTTACCTATTTAATATCACAGGCGGCGCAATATTAGACCTAACTAACCCGGTTAAGCGACCTAGTTTCTCACGCGTCTCCTTGTGATTTTTCGTCGTCTCGATTAGGCCAAGTGCATAAATATGCGACGTTAAGGGCAATTATCTAATCAATCTTGTGTCTCTTTTGTGACTTGCAAGTAAACACCCATCCGGGCTATCACTTCGTGAAGAAAAGTTACCATTGACCTTATCGTAAGTGTGCAATTAAATATTCATTTTAATGTGGCATGCTTAGAATATGACTAGGACATTTCCGTGGACCTGTATTGGTCATGTTAGTGTGTGATAATATGAGCGGGGCTGTAGCGTGTGTATTTGTAGAATAAACAATCTTACATTTTGGCAAGTTTTAAATGTTTAATTTTGAGGCCTAGAAAATTGCCAAATAATGCAACATGCACTCTTTAAGTGATCCCCGTCTGGGCCCGGGGTAGAATGGGGCTCCGAGCATGGCTCTGCTAAGCGTGCAGGCGAGGAAAATGAAAAAGTCCACCTCGCAAACATCAGCTAGAAAGAGGGGAGTATATTACTCTCCGAAACAAGAGGCGAGTTCTGGCAATCGTCCTCGGGTACATCTTCCCCTTCCCTTGACGACCATGACGTAAGAATTTCTCCTTTCCTTCCCCTTCCCTTGTCTGGTACGCGCCCTGACAAACTGCAAGAAACCCAATATGTGTTGCATTTAATTCTTATGAATATTATTATGTCTGTGAGAAGAGCTCGAGCGAACTTTATTTGCCGTGTTAAAAATAGTAGTGTGTGGTTTCTCGAAATTTCGGGTATTTGGGGGCAAACTAGATAGTCACAAAAAGGTACACTATATTTTTAGGGTTGCAAAATATATGTTTTTGGCTAGTTGGTGAAGGTGCCGGTCCAGAACATTTAAAGAACATAGCTAGCTTATAAACACAAACTGTAATTTAATAAACATACTGACAAAAGGAAATGAATTGTGATCGAATCACAAATTAAGATTCTTCACAAATAATATAACTTATGCATTATGCAATATAATATCGCCCGTCTTTTCCCTAGCTATCCGACCCGAAAACCGGAAGCAGTTTCTTGTTATTTTCCTATTACTCTCATCACTCATCTTTTCCACTTGCTTTTATAAACTTAGAAAATATGATATCATCAAACACACCCTTAAACTCATACTTACAAATATCAAGGCGGCGCAATATGACCTAACGCGTTCGAGGCGCACTATTTCTCACGTCGTCGTTTGGTTACCACTTTTGATCGTTGTCGTTTTTGGCGAAACTAATTTATTTTAAGGACAATACAAATAATAAAAGTCGATATCGTTGAAGTTAAATGTTTTTTAATAAAAAGGAACGTTTAAAATTGTATGAACAGGAACAAAAATTACAAAATTATACTCTGAATAAAATTAATCTTTTTTTATATGTTTGAATCAAACTTTATAATTATTACTCTTTACGAGTTAAAACAAACATAAACAAAAGTAAAACATCGACAACTACAAGATAGAGCAAAAGACAGGTATTGTAGCGTTCCTTATGCCATACCCGTTTTTCTCTTAATCATCAAACACTATACATAACCTTATTTCATTAACTAACAATATCACAGGCGGCGCAATATGATCTACCCGGTTGAAGCGCCTCAGTTCAGTAGGAACTGATGATTTTACTCTCCGACCGATACAACTACGGCGACAAAGACGACACGGACAAAGACACCTATCTCTCACCCCTCTTCCTTGGGCCCGGGGTAGAATTGGCCCAGAGCATGGCTCTGCTAATCGTAAAAGGCGATTCAAGAGAAAAAGTCCACCTCGCAAACATCGGCTAGAAAGAGCGGAGTATATTACTCCCCGAAACTAGAGGCGAGCTGCTGGCACTCGCGTCGGTGACCTTGCCCCTCCCTTGACGACCCCCGGCTACGATGACATACACAACGAACGATGACAAAGACGATGACGACAGCGACGTAAGCAACCCCCATCCCTCCCCTTACCCGTGGCTGGTTCTGCCCAGCATGGGTCCCTCCTCCCACCCCCCTTAGGCTAGAGTGGTGCATTATGACCTAACGGTTGACGCGTCCTTAATCTAAATAAACAAAAAAAATCTTCCCTTGCCGTGGCTGGATATGTCTTGCATGATTGTCCTCCACACAGCCCCTACCTAGGGTAGATTGGAGAAAATATGACAGAACGGTTGACGCGCCCTTCAACTATATATTAACAAATTCCGCACCAACACCCAAAATAATCACAGGGTTATCCCTTGAACGCATAAATAAGTGATTTATTTATTGTTGACAGGAATTTTGAAATTATTTCCAAAGGCAAATTAACCACTCATAAATTTAATTAACAAAACTTCTCCACAACATTTGCGGACGTGACGAATTGAAAATTAATTTCACCGTGTTTGACTTTTCCATCTGTCTGGAAGCTATTAAATTAAATCGTTAAAACCATCAGAAATCTTACTCAGGCTATAAAAGGCCTGCGGTGTATTTTCCCATTTTCCGCTATATTCATGTTGCAAACACCGTGAGGATGTACTTTTGGGGGGGGGGGGGTTCTTGTGGGGGAACGAGTATTAAGATGTGGAATGGAGAGTCCTAATAGGTCAGGTAAGCCTTGGCTTATACGAGAAGAAGAGAGAGGAAGAGTAAAGGAGAGAGAGAAGAGAGTAGAGAGCGAGAGAGAGAGAGAGAGAGAGAGAGAGAGAGGAGAAAGAGAGGAGAGAGAGAGAGAGAGAGATAAGGGTCTTTATTAGTACGGCGGGATTCAGGCTAGTGAAGCCTTATCTTCTCCAACTTATACTAATAAATAATAATACATTTGATAATGAAGAGACATTTACATGATTAATAGCAAAATATTGAATAATACATTAAATACATTAATGGTAGTCATTATTGCCAAAGTTAAAATTTTCTAGGTTGTTAGTAATGTTTTATGCAAATTATGAATTTTGAATCGATTTATGCAAATCTTTAATAGTTTAAGAAACATTCCATTCATCCCTTCACACAAAGTATCAAAATTAATATAGCTTATAAGACATTGTGTGAGAAATACAGGTGAGCGAGCAGGTTGTGGTATGCAGTACTCAATCATTAATTTAACAAAGGCTGTAGCGTCTGATGTTTATAGCTGTTAATTAATTATAATTACTCAGAATGTTGATGGTTTCTTTATGCTAGAAATGGTCGTAACTAATTCCGGAAACATCCTTGATGCTTCGTTGGGGAGTAGTATTCCCCGACTCGAATAGCGGTTTATTGTAAAAGAGTGGTCAAGAACTATTGGTTCTATGGGTTGGAAATGTTAACTGAGTACCTGATCTTAAAGATCTAGTGTTAAAGGTATGGTTTGAGAATAGTATTGAAAATTAGATGCTATACGAAGGTGTTGATGTTGAGAGCAGACGATTGAACAAGCAAATCGAGTGTTATTTCTACGGTCATTTAGAAGCGAAGCCACGCAAGATTTTTGAATCCAGGGTAATATGATTCATATTTTTTTATACTCAAAGATGAAACGAACACAGGCATTTTGGCTCTCTGAAGACGATAAAGATTCCTTCCATTAAGGTCATTGGTACACAACGTCGCATAACAAAATGAGGCATGACGCGCTTTGTACGAGCATTGTTTTTAATTTTGTTGTGAGGAAGTTTTTTAAACCGTTTAAAGAGTGTAAAGATGCGTAGTTTTTTCTGACACACGTGTTTTGTATGTTCGTCCAAGTCATGTCATCTGTCATAAAAGAGGTCCCCAAAGTTGTCTAAAATGACGCTGAAGAAAGTCGTGCCGTTTAAGTAACGGGGGTTGATTTTGTGCGGTCTATTTTTGCTAGCAGTTTGTGATAACCTAGAATCAATAGATTGAGATTTTTATGGGATTTATAGTCTAACAATTTTTGGTCGCCCAAGCATGTAAAGATTGCAAATCCTCGATTCATCATTTGATTGCTTGGTTAATTGGCGAGAGGGGAGGAATGAAGATAAATTTGAAGGTCGTCGGCATAAAGATGGTGATAACATATTTGAGCGATTTCGATATGTCTATTAATAAAGAGTGAGAATAATAAGGCCCTAGTACACTGCCTTGAGGCACCCCATTCTTACGTGGCATCCATTCAGATTTATTATTACACCGATACTATTACATTGCTGTCCTTCCACTGAGGTAAGAATGGCATCCGCTGAAGGGTTTGGGCGGGAAAGTTTATAGATCAAGTTTAGTCATTAGTATCTCAAAGTCACCTGAGTCAAATGCTTGCTAAAGTCAATAAGTCATACAGTGTAGAGTTGTTCGACTGTCCATTCTTGTTCGTATTCGTCAGTTACTTTGATAGCGCTGTGCACGTACTATGATTGGAACGGAATCCGATTGGTACTGGTCTAGTATATTGTTCTCTGTTAGAATCCGTTATTTTGAGTGTGAACAATAATACTCGAGCGCCTTAGAGAGAGATGGTAGGATACTGATTGGACGGTATCACGACGTGCTGGGATTTGTTTCTTTGGTAGAGGCCGAACAAGTGCCTTTTTCCAGATGTCAGGTAAGAGTGATGTGTTAGTGAGAAGTTAATAGAGGTAAGTAATAGGTTACGATTAAAATTGGAGACAGATTGCTCATTTTTTGAATCAGTTTTATGGGATTAGATCTACGCCTTCAGCATTCGATTTTATTCGTTAATTGCGTTATGCCATTTTTGGTGTCACGTGGTTTGAAATTAAATTGATCAACGTTGGTGTAGTAGATTGTTCTTTTTATGCTCTTAACTGCTTATCTTTTAGAACGGGGTTTATGTTTGTGGGCGGAGTAGTAAATAATTGTTAAGGTTCGAGGGAATTTCGATAGAGGCTCGTCTCCCTTTTGTTTGCCGATGCCCATAATGGGAACATGTAGGTGTTGCCATTTTTTTTCATTAGCATAATTTGGGTCCTAAGGTATAGGTGTGGACGCCGGGGGGAGGGGGTTTTGCTGTCCTTTATTCAGTTGATTATTTTGTTTCTTAGTTCGTATTCTTTTCATGCTCAGGGTCGTGGCTTGATTTTAAATTTGTTGAATGCCGCGTCCCTCCTGGCCATTTGGTTTCTTATCTCAGGGCATTGAGCCCTGGCGAGGTGGTTTAGTGACTCTGACGACTTTTAATGGTGCGTGTTTATCTAACAGGTTAATATCATAGAATTTAATCTGAAAGCTTTTTCGTCAATTGTGGGCAGGTGATTAATTGAAGTCCAAAGGTAAAGAAATAAAATAGTTTCTAAAATTCGTCCCACATCTATGATTTAGTGCTCGTCGTGAACTGAAGTTTTGGTTTTTGTTTCGGCGTACTGGCTGGATGGAATATTTGTAAATATAATAAGTCGTGAGGCTGATATGCCTGGACAGAGAGTTGACCGTGATTTAAGCTTTTATCACGGTTATGACGTCATTATAATGTCAATCCATGTATGCGAGTGGAGGTTTGCTGGGTTGGTTTTTCTAGCGTAATATAGTGGTTGTCATGATTTCAAATATGTTAGTTAGTTTTGCTTTGTATCTGAGTGATTAACAGCTAGTAGGTAATTGGTATTAAAGTCACCCATTACAATTACGTGCTCATAATGGGAATGATTGTTAAGAGTGAAATTTCAAGTCTGTGAGAAAACCAATTTCCGAGCGGTAGACAACTGCGTATAAGTATAAAGTGATTTGAAATTTTAATTCCAAAATCATGTAATTCCGCCGGGAACAAACTTCCCGTTGGTTGATTTAAAGAATTTTACTTTTCAAATCACAGTATGTAAGCACAGACCCCTCCCCCGCGACGTTTAGTGCGGTCGTTTCTGATCAGCCTGTACCCATCTAGTCCTTGCCAGTGAAGAGTTGATGGTAGTTTTAGCCACGACTCACTGATCGGAATAGCGTGTGGCCTAATATCCTCTACAAGGGCCTGAAGGTGAGGCAGTGTGTAGAAGGGAGGCTAGCATTTAGATGAATGTCGCTGAAGAGACGCGCGGGTGCCCAGCTGGCGCTTGCTTGAGAGACTGCCGGTTGATGGGTGAATAGTTGGAGAAGGGGAGGGAGAAGTGTTTGAGTCAAGTGTTACTGTTAGAGGGATTTACGAAGGCAGTGATTGGGGTGGTTTTGCTTTAGGAGTCTTCAAGTTTTTGCCAACTTACTTTGGTTTTGGAGCCATTAGTTACTACTATTTTTTTTCCAAGGAATAGGGTAAGAATGTGGTATTTATTATATAATAATATAAGTATAGTCGCCCCATCACCTGTTAAAAAGTTGATTGAATAATGCAAACCACTCACCATGTCTTCCTGCTGTCTTCTTTTATATCACCACGCTCTCTGCACACACACACAACACACGGAAAATTAAAGCTAATTGAAGGTAAATTAAAACTAACTAAGAAATACGGAGGTCGATAAATAAAGTTCAATTAGCATTGAACAATAGTGAACGAAAATACTTGGGTAGAGGGGGGGGGGGGGGGGGGGGTGTCTATATGCTGGGATCTCTTGAATTTAGTGTCGTGTGTAGCTTTCATCAGATGATTGGGGTTTGCGTAGGTCGTTTGAGCATCTCCAAGTCCGTTCCGTGTGACGTAAATCCTCTTGTTGCTTCGTCCCAGAACGATGATCCGTCCTCCTGGGTCCACACGTTGCTTTGACCCGCGATGCTCTTAGCAAAGACCTAGAAGTCTCGCCGGGTTTCGAGTAAGAGACTCGGTGATGAGGAAGTTGGATTTTGCAAGCTCCTCTTGCGCCCCCATATGTCCGCCCTGGTGGAGTAGCGCGTGAAGTTCACGATGATAGGCCTCGACGGGCCCCTCAGCGACGACCTCCTGTGGGTGCCTGGCAGGTCCGAGGCTGTGGCAACGGTCGATGTCCTACTCCCTCAGCTCGTACTGAGGGCGGGTGGACGAGAAGCGGAGTACGGACTCAACACATCCTCGCGCGGGGACTCAGGACGCCGTGTATGAGGAGGCAGTTGCGTCGGCTGTAGTGGCTCGAGTCGTCGATCATGCTCCGTGGTCGATTGTGACTTGGTCTATACGCAACGTCGCGACGCACGACGGGGGCCTTCCAGATCCTTAATAATACCCTCCTTAACGGCAGCGATCTGTTGGTCAAGCTAGTTTGGCAGCTCACGTATACTTCCGCGACGACGGCGTCGGCTTCAGATTGACTCTCATCGTCGAGGTGGGGGGCGTTGATTTGAGGTATCTGTCTAGACGAAACCAGTAGTTTCTTTAGTTCCTCCTAGTTGTGAGGGGTAGTTTTTTGGAGGTCGGCGAGCCGTTTGTTGAAGTCGCCTCCATTGACCACGCGAAAGTTGCCAGGTCTTTTACATTTTTGGGGTTTTTGTGCCTTCAAGGTTTGGTAATTGGAGCCTGCCCATGATCTGCTTCGTTCAGTGATGTTATAGTGGTAGGTAACACGACTATTCAAAGGTATTACATAAGTAGAGTAAGTGGCGTTTAAGATAGAAATAAACCACGTTTGAAATGGAAATATCTGACGGCACTGACTAAATGTTTATATATTTGTGAAAACTTATTTGCTAACCTGCCGATATCTAAAGTTCAAGAGAGAGGAGAAGAGCGGCTCAGCTGCCTCTAGATGGAGTCGCTGGCTACTCATGGTTTAGGCATAAAGGATTCGATATTCTACAATCAAGATGGCCGACTTTAACATTAGAGTAAAGATTTTAAAAAAATTGTTATCAATATTTTATTTTTTAACAAATCCTTTATGAAGCATTTCAGAAGTCCTTGCAAAGATAATTCTCCCTCCCAGTTGGACCGGGTAAATTTGCCCTGAGGCAATGAGCATGGTTCTGCTAATAGTATGGCGAGGAACTAGTCATTCTCGCATGCAAATTATCAACTGGTATTATGGGAAAAAAATTCATCCCCGAAACTAGAAGAAGAGCTCTGGCTTTCGTCATCAGGACCGCTCCCCGCCCCTTGCCTATCTACTCGACGAGACGACACATGACAACCAGTAAAGGAGACAAAGCCGATGACTACTACGACGTAAAAACCCACAATAAAACCTCCACCTACCCGTGGCTGGTTCTTATCAGCATGGGCCCTTACTTCCCATATCCCCTACGCTAGAGTGGGGCATTATGAGATTACGATTGACGAGCCCTTTATCCATAAACTTAAATAACTAGGCCTATATAAACTTTTGCTGCGATTGTTTTGGTACATTAATTTATCTTAATGGATCTTCTTGTGGCAATTTATAAACAAAATTTAATTCAAATCACGTTTATTTCCTTTTGTTTTAATAAATATTTTTGCTTTTGCTATCACTATCACCACCATTTTTTTCTTTCTTTTTAAACTTAAAAAACAATATAATCATGAAACAAACAACAAACTAATTTTTTTAAACTTGGAATATCACAAGCGGTGAGATATGGCTTAACCGGTTGAAGCGCCCTAGTTTCTCACGTCGTCTCCTTCTCTACTGTGTTCGTAGTTTCTTTCTCGTTCAATGACTAATTGGCAAGTTAACTCATAGCCGGCTAAAAAAAAATAAAAAAAATAAATGTGACTACATAACACTATCGTAAAAGTGTATAATTAAATATTTAATTTAATGTGGCAGCTTAAAATATAACTAGGGCATTTCCGTGAATTGTATTGATCATGTTAGTGTGTGATAAATTTGTTAACCAGATATGAGCGTAACAATAGATACCATTCTGTGAAGTATCCGTATAGGTTAACCATGTGAGAATAAATCAATCTAACATTTTGGCAAGTTTCAAGAAGTGTTATTTCGAGCCAAGAAATACCCATTACAATCGCAGCCTAACAAGGAAATTGACAACTAATGCAACATGCATTCATTAACTGACCCCCGTCTGGGCCCAGGGTAATAAGCTTAGAGCATGGAACTGCTTATCGTTCAAGGCGATTCAAGAGAAAACGTCCACCTCGCAAACATCAGCTAGAAAGAGGGGAGTTTATTACTTCCAAAAACTAGATACGAGTTCTGGCAATCGTCCTCGGTCACATCTCCCCCTTTCCTTGACGACGACCATGACGTGAGAATTCCCTCTTTCCTTCCCAATACCCGTGTCTGGTTCTGACCAGCATGGGATTCTCCATCCCCTAGGCTTTTGTATTGTGATCTAACGGTTGACGCGCCCTTTATCCAAATAAGCTGATTATTAAGTGAATCACTACAAACTGCAAGTAGAAAACCAATGTGTGTAGTATTTCATTCATAATTAATATTATGTCTGTTGGAGCTAGAACCAACTTTATTTGCCGTATTAAAATTATTGGTGGGAGGGTACCCGAAGTTTTGGTTTGAGGCAGTAACAATAAGGTACCCGATTTTAGGGTTGCAAAATATATGATTTTGGCTGGATGGTGGAGGTGTCGGTCTGGAACATTTAAAAGTCATAAAACTACTGACAATGGGAAATGAATTGGGATCAAGTCATAATGTAAGATTCTTCACAAATAATTTATGCATTATGCAATATTGCATCGCCCATCTTTTCTTTTGCTACCCGACCTTAAAACCCTAGCAGTTTATTTTGATTTTGCTCTTACTATCATCACCATCATTTTCTATTCTTGTCTAAACCGAGTAAACAATATAATCATCACACACCATCTACTCATCACATTAACTGACAATATCACAGGCTGCGCAGTATGACCTAACCGGTTGAAGCGCCCTAGTTTCTCACGTTGTTTTTGTTAGTTACAGTTTTTTTACGACACCGGAAACGAAATTAATATTTGAAACCATTTTCACACACATCCCGGACCATCATTTTCCACTGAAAATAAAGAATGTTTGATAGGTTGTTCACGATTGACTTGCGAATGTCGCGAGCGGAGAAAATTTCAACGTTCCCAATCAATTGTCGGCTCCACAAGCTTTGAAATAAAAATAAAAACATTTTCTGTCAAATGTATAGTGTCTGCTGATAAACAGAACAATATTTAGATAATGTGCTCTGAAAGAGACGTGCATACATTCTTACTTGACATGTTAGTGCAGTGCTAACCACAACACTATATAGGACAATCAATAGAGCTTCAAAGCCTTTCAGAATAAACCCTGCATTCTATATAACAACCCGTTTTGTCCAAGCTCATCTAACAGTATTAAACAATAGTGTTCTACACAAAAACAACACAACAGCTGGACTTATTTTGTCAGAAATTTTTGCACTTCGATTGATTCCACTGCAAAATTACAGAAGCAACCGTCTCACTAGGGTCGACAACGACGACGGAGAATGAAGTGGCACACGAAGTTGAAACTGTGAGTTCCATCATGATAATTGACACACCACTCCAACAAGGTTCGCCATCACTGAACTAGGGCATTTCCGTGACTTGTATTGGTCATGATAGTGTGTGATAATATTCTAGTTAAAGCTCTGTTAAACTCAGTGTATGAGCGTAACTATGATACAAGTTCTGTAAAGTATCCTGAATAGGCCAACCATTGTGAGAGTAAATAATCGGGCGGATGGACGAGTAGGACATGAGAACCCCCCTTGCCTGAGGCTGGATATGGACCAGCATGGGATGACATCCCCACATCCGCTATAGGGTTGAGTGGCACATTATGACCTAACGGTTGAAGCGCCTTAAAGCAAAAAAAAACAATAAACAAAAGAGTTGTATAATTTTTTTTTGAAAAAGTTTTTTTACAAATAATCATTATTTCTTTGTAAAAATTTCATCCTTATTTTATTTTTTTCTAAATTAAAATCTAAGAAAATAACCATCAAACCACACCATGAACCATTTCATACCTTTTAATTCACGGTGGGGCAATATTTAGGCCTACCTAACCGGTTGAAAGCGACCTAAATTTCTCACGTCGTCTCCTGAGATTTTTCGTCGTCTCGATTGCCAAAGTGCATAATATGAGACGTTAGGCAATATTTTAAACAATCTTGTGTCTCTTTTGTGACTTTGGGAAAGTAAAAAACCCCCCGGGCTAATATTCGTGAAGAAAATTTTACCATTTGACATTATCTAAGTTGCATTAAATATTCTTTTAATGTGGCACTTGATTATGCTGGACATTTCTGGACTGTTTGGTCATGTTAGTGTGTGATATATGAGCGTGGCTGTGCGTGTGTATTTGTGAAATTAATCATCTTACATTTTGGCAATTTTAATTTTTATTTAGAGCCTGAAAATTTCCAATAATGAAACTGCATTCTTTTAACTGATCCCCTTGGGCCCGGGTAGAATGGGCTCAGAGCATGTTTCTGCGAAGCGGCACGGCGGGGAAATGAAAAGTCACCTCGCAAACATCGGGCTAGAAAGAGGGGATAAAATTCCTCTCCAAACAAAGGCGAGTTTGGCAATCGTCTCGGTACATTTCCCCTTCCCTTTGACGACCATGAGTACAAATTTCTCCTTTCCTTCCCTTCCCTTGTCGGGTTTTGACCCACGTGATTCCCCACCCCCTTTGGGGGCTGAGCTGCATTAGACCAAGGGTTTGACGCGCCCTGACAAACTGCAAGAAACCCATGGTGTTGCATTTGATTTTTATGAAATTATTTATTCTCAGATGAGCTCGAGCCAACTTTATTTGCAGTGTTAAAAATAGTAGTGTTTGGTTTCCCGAAATTTCGGGTATTTGGGGGCCAACGAGATAGTCACAAAAAGGTACACTATTTTAGGGTTGCAAAATACATGTTTTTGGCTAGATGGTAGAGGTGCCGGCCCAGAACATTTAAAGAAAATAACTCACTTTTAAACACAAACTGTAATTTAATAAACATGCTGACAATAGGAAATGAATTGTGATCGAATCACAATTTAAGATTCTTCACAAATAATGTATGCATTATGCATATAATATCGCCTGTCGTTTCCCTAGCTATCCGACCCGAAAACCGGACGTTCTTTTTTTATTTTCCTATTACTTTCATCACCATCATTTCCGTTGCTTTATAAACTTAGAAAATATGTTATCATCAAACACACCTTAACTCATACTTGCAATATCACAGGCGGCGCAATATAACCTAACCGGTTGAAGCGCACTAGTTTCCCTCGTCGTCGTGTGTAACTGGCTTTTTATCGTTGGTCGTTTTTGGCGAAACTACTTTATTTAAAGACAAATAAAAATAATTAAAGTCGATATCGTTGAAGTTAAATGTTTTTTTAATAAAAAGGAACGTTAAAATTGTATGAAAACAGGAACAAAAATTACAAAATTATACTCTGAAGAAAATTAATATTTTTTATATTTGGAATCAACTTTATAATTATTACTCTTTACGAGTAAAACTAAACATAAACAAAAGTAAAACATCGACAACTACAAGATAGAAAGAACAGGTATTGTAGCGTTCCTTATGCCATACCCGTTTTTCTCTTAATCATCAAACACTATACATAACCTTATTTCATTAACTAACAATATCACAGGCGGCGCAATATGATCTACCCGGTTGAAGCGCCCTAGTTTCTCACGTTGTTGTAATAGGAACTCATGATTTTACTCTCCGACCGATACAACTACGGCGACAAAGACGACACGTACAAAGACCCCTCTCTCTCACCCCTCTCCCCTGGGCCCGGGGTAGAATTGGCCCAGAGCATGGCTCTGCTAATCGTAAAAGGTGATTCAAGAGAAAAAGTCCACCTCGCAAACATCAGCTAGAAAGAAGCGTAATATATTATCTCCCCGAAAATAGAGGCGAGCTCTGTCAATCGTCGTCGGGGACCTTGCCCCCTTCCCTTGACGACCCCCCGGCGACGATGACAACGACACAACGAACGATGACAAAGATGATGACAACCGCGACGTGAGAAACCCTACTCCCTCCCTTAACCCGTGCCTGGTTCTGACCAGCATGGGCCCCTCCTCCCCACCACCCTTAGACTAGAGTGGTGCATTTTGACCTAACGGCTGACGCGTCCTTAATCAAAATAAAAAAAATAATAAAAAATCTTCCCTTCCATTTCAAAATGAGATTACCCCGTCTGGGCCCGGGGTAGAATTGGCCCAGAGCATGCATGGCTCTGCTAATCGTAAAAGGCAATTCAAGAGGAAAAGTCCATCTTGCACACATAATCTAGTATAAGAGGGGAGTATACTCCCCGAAACTTGCGGCGATCATGGACAATCGTCGCCGTCGGGAACAACTCCCCTTCCCTTGACAACCTCCCCGACGACGATGGCAATGATACAGCGAACTATGAAAGAACGTTGACGACCACGACTTGAGAATCCACCTTTCTTGCCCTACCCGTGGCTGGATCTGACCAGCATGGGCCCTCCTCCACACATCCCCTAGGATAGAGTAGCGCATTATGACCTTACGGTTGACGCGCCCTTACTCCAAATAAAATAATTAAAAAAAAGTTGTATAATAGTAAGCGAAATAAATTTATACAAATAATTAATTTATCTTTTGGCTATTACTTTCATCTCTATCATTTTATTTTATTTCCTAACCATCAAACACACCACAAACTCATTTCATTAACTTTCAATGTCACAGGCGGCGCAATATTAGGCCTACCTAACTGGTTGAAGCGCCCTAGTTTCTCACGTCGTCTCATATGTCTGTTGTATCCAGCCGGGCTGATACTTCGTGAAGAAAAGTTACTACTTGACATTATCGTAAAAGTGTGCAATTAAATATCCATTTTAATGTGGCAGCTTAGAATATAACTAGGGCATTTCCGTGGACTGTAATGGTCATGTTAGTGTGTGATAATATTCTAGTTAAAGCCAGTATATGAGCGTAACAAGATGATACCAGATCTGTGAAGTATCCTAAATAGGCCAACCATATGAGATTAAATCAATCAAACATTTTGGCAAGTTTCAAGATGTTTAATTTAGAGCCTAGAAAATTACTCATTTCAATCGCGACAAACAAGAAAATTTCCAAATAATGCAACATGCATTCCCGTCTGGGCCCGGGGTAGAATGGGCCCAGAGCATGGCACTGCTAAGCGTGCAAGGCGAGGAAAATGAAAAAGTCCACCTCGCAAACATCAGCTAGAAAAAGGGAGTATATTACTCCCCAAAACTAGAGGCGAGTTCTGGCAATCGTCCTCGGGTACATCTTCCCCTTCCCTTGACGACGACCATGACAACACCGCCGTTGACAAAGGCGATGAAGACCACGACGTAAGAATTTCTCCATTCCTTCCCCTTCCCTTGTCTGGTTCTGACCAGCATGGGATTCCCCACCTCCTAGGCAAGAGTGCTGCATTATGACCAAACGGTTGACGCGCCCTGACAAACCGCTAGAAACCCAATGTTTGTTGCATTTTGATTCTTATTAATATTATTATGTCTGTGAGATGAGCTCTAGCCAACTTTATTTGCCGTGTTAAAATTAGTAGTGTGTGGTTTCCCGAAATTAAGGGTATTCGGGGGCCAACCAGATAGTCACAAAAAGGTACACTATTTAAGGGTTGTGAAATATATGTTTTTGGCTAGATGGTAGAGGTGCCGGTCCAGAACATTTAAAGAAAATAATTCACTTATAAACACAAACTGTCATTTAATGAAAAATACTGACAATAGGAAATGAATTGTGATCGAATCACAATTTAAGATTCTTCACAAATAATATAATATGCATTATGCAATATAATATCGCCCGTCTTTTCCCTAGCTATCCGACCCGAAAACCGGACGTAGTTTCTTGTTATTTTGCTATTACTCTCATCACCATCATTTCCGTTGCTTTTATAAACTTAGAAAATGTTATCATCAAACACACCTTAAACTCATACTTACAATATCACAGGCGGCGCAATATGACCTAACCGGTTGAGGCGCACTAGTTTCTCACGTCGTCGTTTGTTACCAGCTTTTGATCGTTGGTCGTTTTTGGCGAAACTACTTTATTTAAGACAAATACAAATAATAAAAGTCGATATCGTTGAAGTAAAATGTTTTTTTGTAATAAAAAGGAACGTTAAAATTGTATGAAAAAAGGAACAAAAATTACAAAATTATACTCTGAAGAAAATTAATATTTTTTTATATTTGGAATCAACTTTATAATTATTACTCTTTACGAGTAAAACTAAACATAAGCAAAATTAAAACATCGACAACTACAAGATAGAAAGAACAGGTATTGTAGCGTTCCTTATGCCATACCCGTTTTTCTCTTAATCATCAAACACTATACATAACCTTATTTCATTAACTAACAATATCACAGGCGGCGCAATATGATCTACCCGGTTGAAGCGCCCTAGTTTCTCACGTTGTTGTAATAGGAACTCATGATTTTACTCTCCGACCGATACAACTACGGCGACAAAGACGACACGTACAAGGACCCCTCTCTCTCACCCCTCTCCCTGGGCCCGGGGTAGAATTGGCCCAGAGCATGGCTCTGCTAATCGTACAAGGCGATTCAAGAGAAAAAGTCCACCTCGCAAACATCAGCTAGAAAGAGCGGAGTATATTACTCCCCGAAACTAGAGGCGAGCTCTGTCAATCGTCGTCGGGGACCTTGCCCCCTTCCCTTGACGACCCCCCGGCGACGATGACAATGACACAACGAACGATGACAAAGACGATGACGACCGCGACGTGAGAAACCCCCTTCCTCCCCTTACCCGTGTCTGGTTCTGACCAGCATGGCCCCTCCTCCTAAACCCCCCAGGCTAAGGGTCATTATGACCTAACGGTTGACGCGTCCTTAATCTAAAGAAACCAAAGAAAAAAAAATCTCCCCTTGCCGTGGCTGGATATGTCTAGCATGATTGTCCTCCACACAGCCCCTACCTAGGGTAGATTAGAGCAATATGACAGAACGGTTGACGCGCCCTTCAACTATATTTACAAATTCCTCACCAACACCCAAAATAATCACAAGGGTTATCCGTTGAACCAATAAAATAAGTGATTTATTTATTGTTGACAGGAATTTTGAAATTATTTCACAAAAGCAAATTTAACCACTCAATTAAATTAATTAACAAAACTTCTCCACCAAACATTTTGCTGCGAATTGAAAATTAATTTCACCGTGTTGACTTTTCATCTGTCTGGAAGATATGAAATTAAATTCGTTAAACCATCAGAAATTCTTACTCAGCTATAAAAGGCCTGCGGTGTATTTCCCATTTTCCGCTATATTCATGTTGCAAACAGGCCGGTGAGGATGTACTTGTGGGGGGGGGGGTTCTTGTGGGGGAACGAGTATTAAGATGGTGGAATGGAGAGTCTAATAGGGTCAGGTAAGCCTTGGCTTATACGAGAGAGAAAGAGAGAGGAGAGAGAGAGAGAGAGAGAGAGAGCTCAGCTGCCTGGCTAGATGGAGTCGCTGGGCTTCTCATGGTTTAGGCATAAAGGATTCTATATTCTACAATCAAGATGGCCGACTTTAACATTAGAGTTAAGATTTTAAAAAATTGTATCAATATTTTATTTTTAACAAAGCTTATGAACATTTCAGAAGTCTTGCAAAGATAATTCTCCCTCCCAGTTGGGACCGGGGTAAAATTTGGCCCTGAGCAATGATCATGGTTCTGCTAATAGTATGGCGAGGAAATAGGTCCATCTCGCATGCAAATATCAACTGGTATTAGTGGAAAAAATTCATCCCCGAAACTAGAAGAGAGCTCTGGCTTTCGTCATCAGGGACCGCTCCCCCTCCCCTTGCCTATCTACTCGACGACGACGACCATGACAACAATAAAGAAGACAAAGACGATGACGACCACGACGTAAAAACCCACAATAAAACCTCCACCTACCCGTGGCTGGTTCTGATCAGCATGGGCCCTTACTTCCCATATCCCCTACGCTAGAGTGGGGCATTATGAGATTACGATTGACGAGCCCTTTATCCATAAACTTAAATAACTATATAAACTTTTGCTGCGATTGTTTTGGTACATTAATTTATCTTAATGGATCTTCTTGTGGCAATTTATATAAAAAAATCAAATCACATTCATTTCCTTTTTTTTAATAATATTTTCTTTTCTTTTGCTATTACTTTCACAGCCATTTTTTTCTTTCCTTTTTAAATTTTGAAAACAATATAATCATCAAACACACAACAAACTAATTTTTTTAAACTTGGTATATCATATGTGGTGAGATATGGCTTATCCGGTTGAAGCGCCCTAGTTTCTCACGTCGTCTCCTTCTCTACTGTGTTCGTAGTTTCTTTTTCGTTCAATGACTAATTGGCAAGTTAACTCATAGCCGGCAAAAAAATAGGAAAAAAAGAAATTTTACTACATAACACTATCGTAAAAGTGTGTAATTAAATATTTAATTTAATGTGGCAGCTTAAAATATAACTAGGGCATTTGCGTGAATTGTATTGATCATGTTAGTGTGTGATAATATTCTAGTTAAAGCCAGTGTTTGAGCGTAACAATATGATACCAGATGTGTGAAGTATCCTGTATAGGCCAACCATGTGAGAATAAATCAATCTAACATTTTGGCAAGTTTGAAGATGTGTTATTTACAGCCAAGAAATACTCATTTCAATCGCAGCCTAGCAAGTTCATTGACAACTAATGCAACATGCATTCATTAACTGACCCCCGTCTGGGCCCAGGGTAATAAGCTTAGAGCATGGAACTGCTAATCGTACAAGGCGATTTAAGAGAAAAAGTCCACCTCGCTAACATCAGCTAGAAAAAGGGGAGTATATTACTCCCAAAAACTAGAGGCGAGTTCTGCCAATCGTCCTCGGGTATATATCTCCCCCTTCCTTTGACGACGACCATGACGTGAGAATTCCCTCTTTCCTTCCCAATACCCGTGTCTGGTTCTG
Source organism: Sweltsa coloradensis (assembly GCA_024449915.1). Classification (NCBI taxonomy): domain Eukaryota; kingdom Metazoa; phylum Arthropoda; class Insecta; order Plecoptera; family Chloroperlidae; genus Sweltsa; species Sweltsa coloradensis. The sequence goes on from JAMZAV010003126.1 coordinate 124,937, forward strand.
ACCAGCATGGGATTCTCCATCGCCTAGGCTTTTGTATTGTGATCTAACGGTTGACGCGCCCTAGTGCAAGTAGAAAACCTATGTGTGTGTAGTATTCATTCATAATTAATTTTATTTCTGTTGGAGCTAGAACCAACTTTATTTGCCGTATTAAAATTAGTGGTGGGAGGGTACCCGAAGTTTTGGTTTGGGGCAGTAACAATAAGGTACCCGATAAAAGGGTTGCAAAATATATGATTTGGCTGGATGGTGGAGGTGTCGGTCTGGAACATTTAAAAGTCATAAAACTACTGACAATGGAAAATGAATGGGATCAAGTCATAATGTAAGATTCTTCACAAATAATTTATGCATTGTTATTATTATTTATTGTTTAATCTTGTTTGTTAAATTTTCAACAAGAAACGGCGTCGACGCTAACAAATATCTTGCTAAAACACTCAAAATCTGTGGAAATCTCGTGCCCCGAAGAGCCTTGATTGATGAAGCACGTGAAACTAACTAATTTACCACATGCAGTTGGTTCTCCCAAAAGTGCTCCCTGCACAGGGAAGGGAAATGTCTCACTGAGCAGTCTTTGAGGGCGGGCGGCAGGTCGTTCCATTGGTTAACTACCCGGAAAGAAAAAGCACGTCGGCCGAGCACTCCTTTGGCCGGAGGGGATTGGTGGCGGGGGTGCCTACTATCGTCGCCTCTAAACACGCGGCCCTGGATGATGCGCGCGCACACGTCAAAATCAGTGGCACCGCTGAGGTATCTTTTAACCCTTGGTTAACCACCTGGGGCTAATGCGGCCCCCAGTCAACATTATTGCTTAGCCATGAGCGCATCTATGGGCGTGGCGTACTGTGAGTCTCAGTACCTTCAAGTTACATCTAACCAATGAAAATTCAGTTGGAGCCCGGTCTCCATGTGTTACGTATTACTCTCCACGAACCTCGCGGGGATTCAAAGGACCCCAGGTGGCTACTTACGTACTACATTTTCAAGTGTTTTTACATAGGCAAAACTTTTATCAATGTATTTCACCCTCACCAAATAACCATATTTTTCATGTTAATTGATAGATATGAACTTATATACACTTATCTAAGTAAATTATACATATATATAATATAAAAAAATCATACATATAAATATGAATGAAAAAGGTCAATTCAAGGGGGGGGGGGGGGGATTGGTCAAAATTTCACCAAAGTAAACAAAAAAGGGAAAACTTTTTGTGAAATCGAATCAATCATACATTAAACATAATTGGTAAAAAAAAAAAAAAAAAAAAGTTAAAAAAATGGACTCAAATTTGACAAAATTGACAACATTGCGTTTTTTTTCAGTTTTTCCGAAAAATTTCAAGTGAAAAAAAAAACTAAAATTTTCGCGAATTTTAACTCTTGAAACACTAAGTGGTCATCAGAAAGGTTCAAACATTAATTCCTGACGAATATTAGGTTCCAAAATCTGAAACCTGGCAAACACAAGGGCTTTAAATGATGGGGTCCTGACGCGCCCCAGGTGGTTAGTTATGCTTCTCAGAAACAGGTGGTTAACCAAGGGTTAAAAAAACACCAGGTCTGTGTACTGCAGGTGCATGGTCATTGGCATAACCTGCTTCTGGTCACAGGGTGTGGGAGGTTACGGCCATGTATGAAATGCAGCGCCCTTTTCTGCACCCTCTCAAGCTTGGTAGTGTTCTCGATGGTGGTTGGGTGCCAGGCGGGGAGGCCGGAAGTCATGGAGGGCTTGACTAGCGACAGGTAGGCCATCCTCTTGACGCGCGGCGTGCACCCGTGCAGGTTGCGGGCCGCGAAACCCAGCACCTGCAACGCCTTGGCCCGCACGATGTCGGTGTGCACGTTCCATCGGAGGTCGCTTGTGATGTGAACGCCGAGGAGGCGCTGCTTGTCGACGTACTCGAGTGGGACACCATCGATGGTGTACATGAAGTAAAGTGGGGTGCGAGCGCGCGTGATGTCCATCATCTTGCACTTGAGGGATTGTGGCATTGCCCATCTTTTCTTTAGCTATACCCAACCCCTAGCAGTTTATTTTTATTTTGCTATAACTATTTTCCCCATCATTTTCTATTCTTGTCTAAACCGAGTAAACAATAATAATCATCAAACGCATCATCAACTCATTTAATAACTCACAATTTCACAGGCGGCGCAATACGACCTAATCGGTTGAAGCGCCCTTGTTTATCACGTTGTTGTTCTTCTAGGTTCTTGCACACGAGTTGGAAACAAAAATGAATGTTTAAAACCATTTTCACACATCCCGGACCATAATTTTTCACTGAAAATAATGGATGTTCAATAGGTTGTTCACGATGGACATGTGAATGTCGCGAGCGGAGAAGATTTCAACATTACAAATCAATTGTCGGCTCCACAAGGTTTGAAATAAAAATAAAATTAAAATTTTCTGTAAAATGTAAACTAAACATTATTTAGGTAATGTGCTCTGAAAGAGACGTGCACATTCTAACCTGACACGTTAGTGCAATGCTAACCACAACACCATATAGGACAATCGATATAGCTTCAAAGCCTTTCAGAATAAACCCTGCAATCTACATTACAATCAGGTTTTGTCCAAGCTTACCTAACAGTATTAAATAATAGTGTACTGCACAAAAACAACACAACAGGGACTTATTTTGTCAGAAATTTTCGCACTTCGATTGATACCACTGCAAAATTACAGCAGCAACCGTCTCACTAGGGTCGACAACGACGACGGCAGAATGAAGTGGCACACGAAGTTGAAACTGTGAGTTCCATCATGATAATTGACACACCACTCCAACAAGGTTCGCCATCACTGAACTAGGGCATTTCCGTGACTTGTATTGGTCATGTTAGTGTGTGATAGTATTCTTGTTAAACTCAGTATATGAGCGTTAATATGATACTAGTTCTGTGAAGTATCCTGAATAGGGCAACCATTGTGAGAGTAAATAATCGGGCGGATGGACGAGTAGGACATGAGAACCCCCCTTGCCTGAGGCTGGATATGACCAGCATGGGCTGACCTCCCCACATCCCCTCTTGGGTTGAGTGGCGCATTATGACCTTACGGTTGACGTGCCCTTATTAAAAAAAAAGAGTTGTATAATAGTAAGCGAAATAAATTTATATTATTTTTTTTGGGATATTACTTTCATCAATATCATTTTATTTTATTTCCTTACTTAAAAAATAAGATATAACCATAAAACCCACCATAAACTCATTTCATTACCTAACAATATCACAGGCGGCGCAATATTAGGCCTACCTTACCGGTTGTAGCGCCCTAGTTTCTCACGTCGTCTTTGGTGTCTATATTATATCCTGTGTGACTTGGCAAGATAACACCCAGCCGGGCTGATACTTCGTGAAGAAAAATTACTACTTGACATTATCGTAAAAGTGTGCAATTAAATATCCATTTTAATGTGGCAGCTTAGAATATAACTAGGGCATCTCCGTGGACTGTAATGGTCGTGTAAGTGTGTGATAACATATAAGTTAAGGCCAGTATATGAGCGTAAGAATATGATACCAGATATGATGAATTCTAAATAGGCCAACCATGTAAGGATAAATCAATCAACATTTCGGCAAGTTTCAAGATGTGTAATTTAGCGCCTGATATTCACATTTCAATCGCAGCCAAGAAAGGGAAAATTTGACAAAAAATGCAACATGCATCTTTAACTGATCCCCGTCTGGGCCCGGGGTAGAATAAGCCCAGAGCATGGCTCTGCTTATCGTACAAAGCGATTCAAGAGAAAAAGTCCACCTCGCAAACATCAGCTAGAGAAAGGGGAGTATATTACTCCCAAAAACTAGAAGCAAGTTCTGGCAATCGTCCTCGGGTACATCTCTCCCTTTCCTTGACGACGACCATGACGTGAGAATTCCCTCTTTCCTTCCCAATAACCCCTATCTGGTTCTGACAAGCATGGAATTCTCCATCCCCTAGGTGTTTGCATTTTGACCTAACGGTTGACGCGCCTTTTATTTTTAAAATTTGAGGATTCATTAAGTAAACACTACAAACTGCAAGTAGAAAACCAATATGTGTAGTATTTAATTCATAATAAATATTATGTCTGTTGGAGCAAGAAAACCCAAATTCATTGCCATATTAAAATTAGAGGTGGGAGGGTACCCGAAGTTTGGTTTGAGGCAGTAACAATAAGGTACCCCATATAAGGGTTTGCAAAATATATGATTTTGGCTGGATGGTGGAGTGTCGGTCGGAACATTTAAAAGTCATCAAACTACGACTACGATGGAAAATGAATGAGATCAAGTCCTAATGTAAGATTCTTCACAAATAATTTATGCATTGTGCAATATTGCATTGCCCCCTTCCTCCCCTTAACTTGTGGCTGGTTCTGACCAGCATGGGCCCCTCCCCCCCCCCCCCTCAGCTAGAGTGGTGGATTATGACCTAACGGATGACGCGTCCTTAACCAAAAAAAATAAATACAATATCACAAGGCGGCGCAGTAGGACCTAACCGGTTGGGAAACGCCCTAGTTTTTTCACGTTGTTGTACTTCCTGGTGCATGGTTTGCAGACTTCGGAAACGAAAATGAATATTTTAAACCATCTTCACACACATCCCGGACCATCATTATTCACTGAAAATAATGAATGTTTTATAGATTGTTCACGATAGACGTGCGAATATCGCGAGCCAGGAAGATTTCAACCTTCCAATCAATTGTCGGCTCCACAAGCTTTGAAATAAAAATAAAAACAACATTTTCTGTAAAATGTATAGTGTCTGCTGAAAAACTTAACAATATTAAGACAATGTGCTCTGAAAGAGACGGGGCACCATTCTAACTTGACACGTTAGTGCAGTGCTAACCACAACACCATAGGTTAATCAATAGAGCTTCAAGCCTTTCAGAATAAACCCTGCAATCTATATTACAACCCGGGTTTTTGGGCCCAAACTAAACTAACAGTATTTTTAAAAAAAAAGTACTGCCCCAAAAACAACACATCTTATTTTGTCAAACATTTCGCACTTCGATTCACTTCGACGCAAATTACAGCAGAAACCGTCTCACTAGGGTCGACAACGACGACGGCGAAGAAGTACAACGTGTTGAAACTGCGGTTATCATAAAATTGACACACCCCCCCAAAAAGTTCGCCTCACGAAAAAGGGGCTTTTCCGTGACTTGTATAGGTCAGTTATGTGTGAAAAATATTCTAGTTAAAGCTCTTTTAAACCATGTTGAGCGTAACATGATACCTGTTCGTAAGTATCCTAAAATAGGCCCAACCTTTGTGAGAGAAAATAATCGGGCGGATGGACGGTAGGACTGAGAACCCCCCATGCCTGAGGCTGGATATGACCAGCATGGGCTGAACTCCCCACATCCCCTCTTGGGTTGAGTGCCACATTATGACCTTACGGTTGACGCGCCCTAAATCGAAAAAAAGGGTTGTTAAATGGTAAGCGAAATAAATTTATACAAATAATTAATTTTTCTTTTGCTATTACTTTCATCTCTATCATTTTATTTTATTTTATTTCTTAATAACTAAGATATAACCATCAAACCCACCATAAACACATTTCATTACCTTACAATATCACAGGCAGCGCAATATTAGGCCTACCTAACCGGTTGAAGCGCCCTCGTTTCTCACGTAGTCTTTCGTGTCATTTTTTAGAATAGGCAAGTTACTACTTGAATGCTAAAGTGTGCAAAAAAATACCCATTTTAATGTGGCAGCTTAGAAATAAAAAGGGGCATGTCCGTGAATTGTAATGGTCGTGTTAGTGTGTGATAATATTCTAGTTAAAGCCAGTATATGAGCGTAACAAGATGATACCAGATCTGTGAAGTATCCAGTAAAGGCCAACCATGTGAGAATAAAATAAACATATTGTCAAGTTTCAAGACGTTTATTATCAAACCAAGGAATACTCATTACAATCACAGCCAAACAAAGAAATTGCCAAATAATGCAACGTTCATTCATTAAGTGATCCCCGTCTGGGCCCGGGGTAGAATAGGCCCAGAGCATGGCTATGATAAGCGTGCAAGGCGAGGAAAAAAGAAAAAACCATCCGAAACTCACTAGAAAGTGGATGGCATGTCTCCCCAAAAAAATAGAGGCCTCCATCGCCCCCTTCCCGACGACGACAATGACAACACCACCGTAACTATTAGACGTATTTAAATTCCCCCTTTCCTCCCTCCCCACCCGTGTCTGGGGACTGACCACGGGGTTCCCCATCCCCCAGACTAAGGGACGTATGTGACCTCACGGTTACGCGCCCCTAATCCAAATAAATGATTCATTAAGTGAATCGTTATAAACTGCCCGTCGAAAACCAGTGTTTTGTATTTGATGTTTAATTAATATATTTTCTGTTGGATGAGTCAAGCCAATTTTTTTGCCTTTTTAAAATAGTGGTGTGTGGGTACCGAAGTTTTGGGTCAGGTGGGTATTTGGGGGCCAAACCCCGATAGCCCAAAAAGGTATTTGTTTGCGATTTTTATGGTTGCGAAACATTATTTTTCCCTGGATGGTGGGATCCCGGTCCAGATCTTTTAAAAAGAAAAAAATAACTTATAAAATTACTGTCTTTTTTTAAAAAAATTTGACAATGGAAATAAATTTGGGACAAACAAAATTTTTAGTTTCTAGCCCGTATTTTCCCCATTTCCCGATCCGAATAACGGGAGCAATTTTTTTTTTTAATTTTGCTATTACTATCACCATCAAAATTTATTTTTTTTTTTTAAACTGAGAAAACAATAAACATAAAAACGTACCATGAATCTTTCTTAAACTTACGTATACGGCGGGCATCATGACCTAACCGGTCCATCATTATTCACTGGAAATAATGAATGTTTGATTGGTTGTTCACGATGGACGTGCGAATGTCGCGAGCGGAGAAGATTTCAACGTTCCCAATCAACTGTCGGCTCCACCAGCTTTGAAAAAAAAAATACTGTGAAATGTTGTGTCTGCTGATAAACTAAACATTATTTAGCTAATGTGCTCTGAAAGAGACGTGCACATTCTCACTTGACACCAAAGTGCAATGCTAACCACAACAATAGGACAAACGATAAGCTTCAAAGCCTTCAAATAAAACCCGCAAACACATTACAACCTGGGGTTGTCCAAGCTTACCTAACAGTATTAAACAATAGTGTACTGCACAAAAACAACACAACAGGGACTAATGTTTTCAAATTTTTTCGCACATCGATTGATACCACTGCAAAATGATAGTATTACCCCGTCTGGGCCCGAGGTAGAATTGGCCCAGAGCATGCATGGCTCTGCTAATCGTAAAAGGCAATTCAAGAGGAAAAGTCCATCTTGCACACATAATCTAGTATAAGAGGGGAGTATACTCCCCGAAACTTGAGGCGATCATGGGCAATCGTCGCCGTCGAGAACAACTTTCCCTTGACAACCTCCCCGACAACGATGGCTATGACCAAGAACTATAAAGAACGTTACGACCACGACTTAGAACCACCTTTCTTGCCCCCACCTGGGTGAACTGACCAGCATGGGCCCCCCTCCCTTATCCCCTAGGATAGAGAGGGCATTTTTGCCTTTCGGTTTACGCACCCCTTTCTCCAAAAAAAAACAATAAAAAAAAAATTTTATAATATAAGCGAAAAAAATTTATACAAAAAATTAATTTTTCTTTTTTTATTACTTTCTCTCTATCATTTTATTTTTTTCCTAACTTAAAAAATAAGTTTTAACCACAAACCACCACAAAAACCTTTTATTAACTTTTTAAAGTCACAGGCGGCGCAAAATTAGGCCTAACCAACTGGGTTTAAACGCCTTTGTTTTCTACGTCGTCTCAAATGTCTTTTGTATCCAGCCGGGGTGATACTTCGTGAAGAAAAGTTTCTACTAGACCTTATCGTAAAACTTTAAAGTGTGCAATTAAATAACATTTTAATGTGGCAGCTTAGAATATAACTAGGACATTTCCGTGGACTGTAATGGTCATGTTAGTGTGTGATAATATTCTAGTTAAAGCCAGTATATGAGCGTAGCAAGATGATACCACATCTGTGAACTATCCTAAATAGGTCTACCATGTGAGATTAAATCAATCAAACATTTTGGCAAGTTTTAAGATGTTTGATTTAGAGACTTGAAAATTGCTCATTTCAATCGCAGACAAACAAGAAAATTTCCAAATAATGCAACATGTAGGCCTATTCCCGTCTGGGTCCGGGGTAAAATGGGCTCAGACATGGCCGGCAAACGTGAAGGCGAAAAAGAAAAAAAGTCCCCCGCAAAACACCCGCTAGTAAGAAGAGGGGTCCCAGGAACGCTCATTTGGCGCGTTGTAAACGAGCACGTGCTATAGCTAACCCAGTGCAAAATTTTTTTTTAAAATTTTAAAATTTCGACTTTTTTTCTGTTCACAGGGTCATGTTTAATATTATTTATTTTTGCCAAAATGATTTGGGTAAAACCCGTGTGAAAACCTTTCTTTGGGAAAAAATCCACCCCCCATCAAAGGGGGACCTTGCCCCTTTGGGAAAACTTTTAAAAAACTCTTTGTTGACAAAAATAATGCTTCCTCAAAAGTATTTTGATTTCTTCAGGTGGCAGTGCTTTAGAAACTTCGCGCGACTTTTCTTTGCCATGCAACGTTACTTTTGTTAAATGTAATTTCCATCTACCATTTATGGGGATAAAATTTAAAATTAACATATTCGTGCCCCGGAGGGCTTCTGAAAAAAAAATTTTCGATTAACTTTATTTTCTCTTTTAACTTTTGAACGATTTTGCCAAAAAACTAAGGGCATTTAATCAGAACGAAGTTTGCGGATGGTAAAAAATTTCAACTCGATCCGAGCCTCCGTTCGAACTTTATGGCGAGACAGCAAACAAAAAAAAAAAAAAAAAACAAAAAAACAAAAAAAAAAAAAAAAAAAAACATGACTAATTTTTCCGGCAGAGTCCAAGGGAAACGCTCGCTTCGCTCGTTTAAATTTTACCCCCCGAAACTAGAGGCGAGCTCTGCCAATCGTCCTGGGAAAACACCTTTCCCCCTTCCTTTGACGACCATGACAACACCATTTTTGAAAAAAGGCATGAAGCCCAAACCGACGTAAAATTTCCCCTTTCCTTTTCCCCCTTTCCCGTGTCTGGTTCTGACCAGAGGGATTCCCCCCCTCCGGGGGTAGAGTGCTGCATTATGACCAAACGGTTGACGCGCCCTAAAAACTGCAGAAACCCAATGTGTTTTGCATTTGATTCTTATGAATATTATTTTTATATTGCAGATGACTCGACCAATTTTATTTGCCGTTTTAAAAAAATAGTAGTGTTGGTTTTCCCGAAATTTGGGGGATTTGGGGGCCAACTAATAGTCACAAAAAGGTACACTATTTTAGGGTTGAAATTTGTTTTTGGCTAGATGGTAAGGTCCCGGGCCCAGAACTTTAAAGAAAATAACCCCTTTTAAACACAAACTGAAATTTAAATAAACATACTGACAATGGAAATGAATTGTATCGAATCACATTTAAGTTCTTACAAATAATGTATGTTTAGCAATAAAATCCCCCGGTTTTTCCCGGGTATCCGCCCCGAAAACCGGACGGCCCTGGTAAAATATTTTGATCCAAAACGGTCCCCAAAGGGGTCACCAACAGATCACCAAGGCTTATGTTTGATCGCCAACGGGTTTACCAGTGATTCCCAAAAGGGTCGCCACCGAAATTTCAAAAGAAATATATGACACCCAAACGTTCCCAAAAAGGGCAGAAAAGGGGTCACCAACTCTAAAATGCAGTATTTAACACAAAAAACGACCTGTTTTGGCGACCATTTGGGTGCTGTTGGTGTCACTTGGCGATCACTTGGCATCAGTTTGGGGAATAGTTTTGGGGACCTGTTGGGGACCATTGGCCCATTGGGAACCAAAAATTTTGACTAGGGTGGTTTCTGTTATTTTCCTATTACTCTCATCACCATCTTTTCCGTGCTTTTATAAACTTAGAAAATATGTTATCATCAAACACACCTTAAACTCATACTTACAATATCACAGGCGGCGCAATATGACCTAACCGGTTGAGGCGCACTAGTTTCTCACGTCGTCGTTTGTTACCAGCTTTTGATCGTTGGTCGTTTTTGGCGAAACTACTTTATTTAAGACAAATACAAATAATAAAAGTCGATATCGTTGAAGTAAAATGTTTTTTTTGTAATAAAAAGGAACGTTAAAATTGTATGAAAAAAGGAACAAAAATTACAAAATTATACTCTAAGAAAATTAATATTTTTTATATTTGGAATCAACTTTATAATTATTACTCTTTACGAGTAAAACTAAACATAAACAAAAGTAAAACATCGACAACTACAAGATAGAAAGAACAGGTATTGTAGCGTTCCTTATGCCATACCCGTTTTTCTCTTAATCATCAAACACTCCATAACCTTATTTCATTAACTAACAATATCACAGGCGGCGCAATATGATCTACCCGGTTGAAGCGCCCTAGTTTCTCACGTTGTTGTAATAGGAACTCATGATTTTACTCTCCGACCGATACAACTACGGCGACAAAGACGACACGGACAAGGACCCCTCTCTCTCACCCCTCGGTTGGGCCGGGGAAAGAATTGGCCCAGAGCATGGCTCTGCTAATCGTACAAGGCGATTCAAGAGAAAAAGTCCACCTCGCAAACATCAGCTAGAAAGAGCGGAGTATATTACTCCCCGAAACTAGAGGCGAGCTCTGGCAATCGTCGTCGGGGACCTTGCCCACTTCCCTTGACGACCCCCCGGCGACGATGACAATGACACAACGAACGAGGACAAAGACGATGACGACCGCGATGTGAGAAACCCCCTTCCTCCCCTTACCCGTGTCTGGTTCTGACCAGCATGGGCCCCTCCTCCCCACCCCCCTTAGGCTAGAGTGGTGCATTATGACCTAACGGTTGACGCGTCCTTAATCTAAATAAACCAAAAAAAAAATCTAAAATCTTCCCTTGCCGTGGCTGGATATGTCTAGCATGATTGTCCTCCACACAGCCCCTTACCTAGGGTAGATTAGAGCAATATGACAGAACGGTTGACGCGCCCTTCAACTATATTTACAAATTCCTCACCAACACCCAAAATAATCACAAGGATTATCCGCTGAACCAATAAAATAAGAGATTTATTTATTGTTGACAGGAATTTTGAAATTATTTCACAAGAGCAAATTTAACCACTCAATTAATTAATTAACAAACTTCTCCACCAAACATTTCGCTGATAATTGAAAATTAATTTCACCGTGTTGACTTTTCATCTGTCTGGAAGATATGAAATTAAATTCGTTAAACCATCAGAAATTCTTACTCAGCTATAAAAGGCCTGCGGTGTATTTCCCATTTTCCGCTATATTCATGTTGCAAACAGCCGGTGAGGATGTACTTGTGGGGGGGGGGGGGGGGGTTCTTGTGGGGGAACGAGTATTTAGATGGTGGAATGGAGAGTCTAATAGGGTCAGGTAAGCCTTGGCTTATACGAGAAAGAAAGAGAGAGAGAGAAAGAGAGAGAGAGAGAGAGAGAGAGAGAGAGAGAGATTTTGATTTGATATTTGATATTTTGATATTTATTGACTTAAAGGTGGGCTACATAGGGCTATAAAGCCCCTTTGACCATAGCCAACCTCTACAACATGTAATACATAAGTATTTTATAATAGATATGTAAGTAATATACTAATAATACTAATTAATTATGCTAATTAAACTATTATTAAACTGCTACTACTACTACTACTACTATACTACTACTACTACTATTTCTACTAAACTAATATTAGATACATACTAATAACTGACGTAACGAAACGTATACTATAGTAAATTCTGCAAGCAATTATAATGATGATGCTCTATTCCCATAGCGAGACTAATATATTGTACACATAATATTAATTATTTACTTATACTCCCAGTATACCTAGAAGCAGTGTATTGTGTATTTGATTTCGAAGAGTTTATTTCGACCTGCTAGTATACAATTCAAGTCCAAATTCATTCTATAGCCGACTGCCGTGATAATGAATGATTTATTACATTTTGTTGTGCGATGCTTTGGTATCTGTAACATGTTTCGCGTGTGCCTGTTTGTGCGGTTATGTATTCTATCCATTCTTGTGAACTTATTATAAATATAGGGGGGAGATTTTGTCTTCATAATTTTCATTGTAAGCATATTAAAGATAGCATTCGTCGTTCTTTCAGTTTTAGCCATTTTAAATGAATATAAGATGGGGTTATATGCTCATCACGTCTCACATTTAGAATAAATCGAACACAAGCATTTTGCACTCTTTGTATTTTAACGTTAAGTGTCTCCTTAAATCGTTATAAACTATTGAGGCATAATCATTATGGGAAATATAAGACTTGAATTAATATCTTCCGAATGGATTGGGGAAGGAAAGGACAGTTACGAGAGAGAGAGAGAGAGAGAGAGAGAGAGAGAGAGAGAGAGAGAGCGGCTCAGCTGCCTGGCTAGATGGAGTCGCTGGGCTACTCATGGTTTAGGCATAAAGGATTCTATATTCTACAATCAAGATGGCCGACTTTAACATTAGAGTTAAGATTTTAAAAAATTGTATCAATATTTTATTTTTAACAAAGCTTATGAACATTTCACAATCACATGTCTTGCAAAGATAATTCTCCCTCCCAGTTGGGACCGGGGTAGAATTTGGCCCTGAACATAACTCTGCTTATCGTATGGCGAGGAAAAAGGTCCATCTCTCATGCAAATATCAACTGGTATTCGTGGAAAAAATTCATCCCCGAAACTAGAAGAGAGCTCTCCCTCCCCTTGCCTATCTACTCGACGACGACGACGACCATGACAACAGTAAAGAAGACAAAGACGATGACGACCACGACGTAAAAACCCACAATAAAACCTCCACCTACCCGTGGCTGGTTCTTATCAGCATGGGCCCTTACTTCCCATATCCCCTACGCTAGAGTGGGGCATTATGAGATTACGATTGACGAGCCCTTTATCCATAAACTTAAATAACTATATAAACTTTTGCTGCGATTGTTTTGGTACATTAATTTATCTTAATTGATGTTCTTGTGGCAATTTATATAAAAAATCAAATCACATTCATTTCCTTTTTTTTAATAATATTTTCTTTTCTTTTGCTATTACTTTCACAGCCATTTTTTTCTTTCCTTTTTAAATTTTGAAAACAATATAATCATCAAACACACAACAAACTAATTTTTTTTAAACTTGGTATATCATAGCGGTGAGATATGGCTTAACCGGTTGAAGCGCCCTAGTTTCTCACGTCGTCTCCTCCATTACTGTCTTTTTTCTTTCTTCCTGGTTCAATGACTAATTGGCAAGTTAACTCCCAGCCGGCTAAAAAAAAATAAAAAAAATAAATGTGACTACAACACTATCGTAAAAGTGTATAATTAAATATTTAATTTAATGTGGCAGCTTAAAATATAACTAGGGGATTTGCTGTGAATTGTATTGATCATGTTAGTGTGTGATAATATTGTTGTTTAAGCCAGTGTTTGAGCGTAAAAAATATGATACCAGATGTGTGAAGTTCCTGTATAAAGGGCCCAACCATTGAGAATAAATCATCTAACATTTTGGCAAGTTTTAAGATGTGTTTTTTTACCGCCAAGAAATACTCATTTCAATCGCAGCCTAGCAAGTTCATTGACAACTAATGCAACATGCATTCATTAACTGACCCCCGTCTGGGGCCCAGGGTAATAAGCTTAGAGCATGGAAATGCTAATCGTACAAGGCGATTTAAGAGAAAAATCCACCTCGCTAACATCACTAGAAAAAAAGGGGGGTTATTCTCCAAAAACTAAGGGGATTCTGCCAATCTCCTCGGGCAATCTCCCTCTTCCCCTTACGACACCATGACGTAGAGTTCCCCCCTTTCCACCCTACCCTGTCTGGGTTTTGACCCGCATGGGGTTCTCCATCGCCTAGGCTTTTGTATTGTGTCTTTTCGGTTTACGCCCCTTAAACCAAAAAACTGATTTATTAAATGAATCACACAAACTGCAAGTGAAAACCAAAGTGTGAGTATTTATTCAAATTCATAAATATTTGCCTGTTGGGAGCTTGAACCAACTTTATTTTTCCGTATTAAAATTTTGGGGGGAGGGGACCCGAATTTTGGTTTTGGGGGAAATAAAAATAATCATAAATACTGGAATGGGGAAAAGAATTGGGGTCCGTCATATGTAAAATTCTTCCAAATAATTTATGCTTTGCAAAATTGCAAACCCCCTGTCCTTTTTTCCCTAGCTACCCGACCTTAAAACCCTAGCGGTTTATTTTGATTTTGCTCTTACTATCATCCCGATCATTTCCTATTCTTGTCTAAACCGAGAAGACAATAAAATTTATCATCACACACACCATAAAACTCATTACATTAATTTACAAATCACGGGCTGCGCAGTATACCTACCGGGTTTAAAGCCCCCTATTTTCTCACTTTAATTTCCCTTTTGTTTTTTTGGGACCGTCGCGCTGTTGGAAACGAAAATAAATTTTAAAACCATTTTCATCCTCCCGGACCTCTTTTTCCCTAAAAATAAAAAAAAAAAAAATTTTTGATTGGTTGTTCACAGAACATTCGAATGTCCCCAGGGAGAAGATATCAACATTCCAAAAAAATTTCTGCCCCCAAAAGCTTGAATTAAAAACAAAACCATATTTTCGTTAAATTGTGTGAAAACTAAACAATATTTTTATAATTGCTCTGAAAGAGACGTCAAAAATTCTAAATTTCCCCCTTAAGGAAATGCTAACCAAAAACCCTTAGGCAATCATATAGCTTCAAAACTTTCAGCTGCATCCCCTTACAACCGTTGGTCCAAACTCTATAACACTATTAAACAATATGTAGTACCAAAAACAAAACAACAGGACTTATTTTGTCAAAAAAATTTTTCCGCAAAAAGAGAGTTTCCGCGTCTGGGCCCGGGGAAATTGGGCCCCGAGCTGGCTCTGCTAATCGTACAAGGGGATTTTAAAGATAAAACCCCTCGCAAACCCCGCTAGAAGAGGGTATATATTACTCCCCCAACTAGACGAGCATGGCAATCGTCGTTTGGGTCAAACCCCCCCCTCGTCCCGACGACGAGCAATGACACAAGAACGATAAAAAAGACTATGACGACCCCGACGTGATAAACCCCCCTTTCTCCCCTTACCCCTGGCTGGTTTTTGACCAGCATGAGCCTCTCCCCCCCCAATTTTCTTTTTTTGAAATGCTTTTATGACCAAACGGTTGACGCGCTCTTGATAAAAAGGGGTTGTTTAAATAGTAAGCAAAATCAATTTATAAAAATAAATGTTTAATTTTTATTTTTATTTAATCTCTGTCATTTTATTTTATTTCCTTACGTAAAAACTAATATATATATATATCCATCAAACACACCATCAACTCATTTCATTAACTTACAATATCACAGGAGGCGCAATGACCTAACCGGTTGAAGCGCCCTAGTTTCTTACGTCGTCGTATCCAGCATTACAAGTTTATCTTAAAACCTATATCGGTGGAACTTATTTCTTTAATAATTGTCGCGCAAGATGATAGCAGTTATTTGAACAATCAAAACCTTCTATTTGACTCTTATCCTGTAGCAAAACGAACGCAATGTTGTATTTTGCTTGTTTGTGTAGAAAGAATATAAACAAGCTTGTTAAAGTTTTTGGCTGATTCCGGCAATTGGGGTAGAGTCAGTTTAAAAGGATACCGCGTCGCCCTATTACGTGGACCCATTATGGGGCTGTCATCTATTTTTGGGTTTCCCCCCCTGTAGGAAAAGGGGGGGGCTGGTGCGGGGCTCCCCCCTTTAACTAACGACCTGGCCCGGGGGTTTAAAGAGGCCCCCGGCTCCGGGGGGCCGGGATGCGTCCCCAAAAAGCTACGGCCCGGACAGACTGGGACAGCTGGGTGATGTACCCGACTATAGTTTCCTCTGATCTACCGGGCCCCAACTGCCCGAATATCCCGTGATTATAATAATAATTTGATATTTATTGACAACGGGACCGTAGTACTACAAGTTCAACAAAATATAATCGTTATATGAAAGCTACTACTAAGACATATTATCCTACAAGTTTACTTAAGCTAGACAAAGTAAAGTAAATAAAGTGACTACTATAAAGTGCAGAAGGCACAAAGTCACAATACAGGTAATGACAAAATTGATGAAATTACGAAAATAGTTTGTGACTGCCACAACTTGAAAACAATATGACCCTTCTACTCTTTTAGTAGAATGACTCCCATCACATAATGGCCTGACGGTTGACGCGCCCTTATTAATAATATAAAAAAAAACTCTTCTACATCTCCCTCCTTAAATTCAGAAACAATGAGAAAAATAAGCTTCTTTGTATGTGGTAAGTTATGTATTGAAAAATTCCCGTATAATGTATACCTGCCCCAGTTTCGTACAGCAAGCTTACTTTTATTGATTTTTTTTTTACGATTTTCATGTAAAGCCTGTTTTCAGAGAAAAACCACCGCCAACAATTATTAAACCTCGCGAACTTACAGTTCTTTAGTTGGTTCGCAGGATCGTTACTCTATAATATTGCGAAATTGATTAATATCAGTAAAGTAGATTGATATAAATATGGCCCCCGTCTGGGCCCGGGGTAGAATTGGCCCAGAGCATGGCTCTGCTAATCGTACAAGGCGATTCAAGAGAAAAAGTCCACCTCGCTAACATCAGCTAGTATGAGATGAGTATATTACTCCCCGAAACTAGAGGCGAGCTCTTGCATTTGTCGACGGGGACCCATCCCCCTTCCCTGGAAGGGGGGCCCCCCACAACGACGACCATGACAAGAACGATGATAGCCGATAACGACCACTTCTTGAGAAGCCTCCCTTTTTTCTCCCCTACCCGTGGCTGGTTCTGACCATTTTCTCCCCATATCTCCTAGGCTAGAGTGGTGCATTATGACCTAATGGTTGACGCGTCCTTACACTTAATGAACCCAAAATTCTAATCGTGGCATGCATGGGACGTGTTTTTTTTTTTTTTAAATATAATCTTCATTCTTTACAAAGTCTTATAGTTTCGGCCACTTTAGTACTAGCTGTATACAAGTTATAATTTATTTATTTATTTATTTAACGTCTATCCTATTCAGTTATTAAAACTGATTTACAAAGGAGGACAACTAAATAAATCTAATTACATAGAATTAAACATTAAAAAATTATATATAGTATATATATATATACGTAACAGTTTCTGCCAAATTTGAGCACATATTTTAATTAACTTATAATATCAGAGGCGACGCAATACGACCTGACCGGTTGAAGCGCCCTAGTTTCCCACGTCGCTGTTGGTGTTTAGTTCTACTGTAGGATAACTTGCACAAATTTGAATAATTAGACGAGGGAGCGCAGCGACTGAAATCTACAATTATTCAACTCAAACGGCGATTATTCTGTGGTTCTTGGTGTGTGCACTTTAAAAACCAGGCGAATCACTAAATAGATTGCGCTGAAATTGAAAACATTCATCCGGTACGAGTTAACTGAGAACTGCTAACAAATTCAGCTAGATCCATTGCGATTTAAACCTTCAAGAAATAATAAATTGAAAAATAGGCTGCAGATGTGAAGGATATAATTTAACGACGATGGTTTTGTTTTTGAAGATTATGTTTTTATAGTCAGGCTGTGAAAATTGCATGCAGTGACCAAGATGTATCGAATCTTGCATGCTCAAGGTTTCCCCCAAATAAAGCTGGGATATTTAGTAAACGATGCAATCATGGTTCGTATTTCATACTGGCTATGTTTTCCATAGTATTGTATGCATTTCAAAACTTGTTCTTTAGTTTTTTTTTAAATACAGTCCAGAAATAGCAAAATCTTACCCGAACGCTGTTTGAACCCATGTCTCCCACATTCCGGGTATAAGGGCGCCTAAGCCAACTAGACTAGGAAAACGCCAAAGTCATTGTTAGACGAGTGAGCGAGTCATGTGTTGAGTACTCGGGAACATTTGCATTTAAGTTAATTGATATATATGTATAAATGATAGAGTTTTGAGCTTAGTTGGTACAGGGCGCGTCAACTGTGAGGCCATAATGCGCCACTGTAGCCTATGATAGGCTAGGGAGGAAAGACCCATCCTCGATCCAGCCTTAGGTTTAGGGATGAAAGGGATGTAACCTGGTCTCATCACAAGGCTCACTCACTCGTCTAACAACGACTTTGCGTTTTCCTAGTATTTCTGTCTTTGTATTAGCTCCCCCAGTCGTGTGACAACCACAGCGATGTCTCTCTGTACCATAGATATCTTAACACCTATAGCAGGCTAGATACGCAGTCTCCAATACCTCCGCACAGGCGCGAGCGTACCAAATTGAAGCGTCAAACCCACCCATTCAAATGGCGGTTTGGCGTGTTAATTTATGCTTTTTTAATGCAATAAAGCACTTTACTGGATGGTTTGCTATGGCTTTAGCTTGTGCAGCTTGGTATTGAACAAACAGAAACAATGCAAAGTCATTGCATAAGGGAATTTAGTAATCATTTTGTGTCAAAGTCTAATATGATCACCTGTCAAACTGGCGACCATATTTAAAAATATTTTTTCGATTAATCGCTCCCATCTAATTAACATGCAACTCACCCATTCAAGATGGCTTCCAATTGTCCCGGAAGTGGACCGCGGACTGCTAATAAATAAATAATAATTATAAAAAAAAATTATTTAGAGTCTACCCACTAGCCTACTACATGGGATATCTATGCTCTGTACAGCTACGAGTTGTTCTATTTCCCCGTGCGAAGCGCCACACGTAGCAATCTAAAGGGGGGGGGGGGGGAGATGGGGGGGCGGCTCGTAAAGAGTTTGCCAGGGCTGATCGCAGTGGGGATCCACCCCTCGCTTGCTCGCCGCCTCCAGGGAGTACGAGCATCCACCGAGCGTGTAGTGAGTTATACAGGATCGTCCCTTGTTTCAAAGTAACGTAGCGGCCACACGTCACACACCGACAGCGGGCACTCAAGCATCACGGTATTGAATTTCACAACAGACAATCCTGACTGAAAGCCATATTCCAAGGTTTTCTTCAGTTATAAAAGCGCAAACAAGGGATTGAGTCCTACAACATTCCTCATCAAACACTCCACCAACTCATTTCATTACTTACAATATTACAGGCGACTCAATGTGACCTAACTGGTTAAAGCGCGCCCTAGTTTCTCACGTTGTCGTTTTGAAACCTCAATTTACTGTATTAATTATTTATAAACTAGGAAAACGCTTTAGTCCCGCCGCGTTGATGGATGAGCTTTTTGTAAGTTTTTAATTTGCGTAGTACCAGTTTTCCTTTGCAAGTGCTTTTTGAATGCATTGTAGGTGATTCTTGACAAGTTTCTATTGTTAGTTCTTAATTGTTATTATAAACCTCAAAAAACTCATATTTAAATCTTTATTCTATGGATTCTGGCTAACTTTTTCATCTTTTTACTTCAAAAAGCAATACATTACCATTACTTTCATGTCTATGTAAAATATGAACGTTGTAGCCCCACCCGTTTGGTCAGAATCGGCCCAAATGTCACGAAAATATCGCACTAAAAATCGAAAAAAATCGTTAAAGTACGATATTCGTGAAATATTTCTCCGATTGTACCCATAAACGTGGCAGGTCTAAGTTCAGAGATTTCGAAGGTCCCCTCAAATTTTCATCGAGATCGCATGTGCCGTTTGCCCGGTAGATAGCGAACAAACAGACAGAAATAAAACAAAAAACAAAACACCCGAGCTTGAAATTGAAGTCTTCGCTTCGCTCATCTAATTAATATTTAATTGTATAATTATTCTTTTTTTTTTAAATTTACTCACCAGTGACCTGAAGAGGGCCGCACCGGGTAACACAGATGTGACCACTACAGTGGGGATCCTGATACGAGAGACAAACTGTTGTCCCAATAATAAATATCTGTAGGGATTATTAATTTTATTTCACGTAAAATTATTAATATAGTGACAAAAATCTATTGTTATAATCATCTATTGACTTATGGCAATTGTCGTAAAAATCAACCCCGAAACCAGAAGCGATATGACATTGTGGCAGTCGTCTTCGGAGACCCATCCCCCTCCCTTGACTACATCCCCGACGACGACGACCGTGACGACCACGACGCGACGATGAGATCCGACGATGACGACAATGATACCACGAACGGTGACGAAGACAATGACGACCGTGACGACCACGACGCGACGATGAGATCCCCTCTTCCCTCTCCCTACCAGTGGTTGGTTCCTACCAGCATGGGCTCCTCCTCCCCATATCCCTTAAGCTAGAGTGACGCATTATGACCTGACGGTTGACGCGCCTTTAAAATTAATGATTTAAAAAATAATCCAAATGAACCAAAGTAATAAAATAAAATAATGTACTACTCAAATACTCTAACGTAGGTCTACTACTCTGTAAAGAGTGATAGAGTTCGCTCTCGGTGTTGTAGGCTACATGGCTGGTTGATCGAGACAGAACGAATATAAAAGTGATGGATGTGAACACGTCGTGCGCATGGATTGTGTGTTTCAGGGACAGAGATATATGAAGATAGGGGGGGGGGGGGGGGGGAAGTGGGAAGACGTCGGAATCGCCGGTGGACGGAATTACACCGATACCGTCACGAAATGTCCCTGATATCTGAGAACTAGACTCTCTCCTCTCTTTAATAATTAACTGCAGACACAGTTAGTGGTGTGCGGGTATCCGAAGATTCTGGTTGGGTCGGGTATTAGGGCGTCTCCCCGATAGTACAAAAAACGTACCCGACTTTCTGTCAACAAGAAATATTTTGGTGAATTGGTGGAGGTGCCGGTTCAGACAAATTTATTAATTCTAGCATACTGTATAAATTAAAAAAACATTCTTCAAAATATGAATAATGGTAGAATATCAAATGTTAGATATTTCACAAGTAAATAAATGTAAATGTTCATATTAAAATAGACGTATTTTCCCAACACGATAGACTTGAAAACTAAAGAAGTTAAGTACCAGGGCTGCACGTCTTACGACCTCGCCGTCGACCCGGGGTAGAATAAGCATAGAGCATGGTCCTTCTCATCGTACAAGGCGATTCAAGAGAAACAGACCACCTTGCAAACATCAGCTTGTAAAAGGGTTACTACCCAAAACTAGAGGCGAGCTCTGGCAATCGTCGTCGGGGACACCTTTCATTTCCTTTGACGAACTCCCCGAAGACGATGACAATGATACAACAAACGATGACAAAGACAAAGACGACCGCGACGTGAAAACCCCCCTTTCTCCCGCTACCCGTGGCTGGTTCTGACCAGCATTGAACCACTCCTCCCCATATCCTCTAGGCTAGAGTGGCGCATTATGACCTAACGGTTGACAGGTTAAACTGTTTAAATCCAATAAACATCTACCATAACTAAATACTAACATTAAAACGGTGTGTTCTCCCGGCGACGATCTGTTCATTAATTAGCTTCTCCCCCCCCCCCCCCCCCACTCTCTCTCTTGGATGGCCCCCTTCCCCTGTTTGTTCAAATCTGATAGATTTATTGCATGAATGTTGAACAGTGTGTGTCATAATAATGGGTAGAACTGATAGACCAAGGCAAAGCAAAATATTATCGCTTTATTAAAAACAATTGTGGATTCACCACAGGCATCGTGGGATGTGGTGCAATACAATAAATTGCACAGTGTCAGAGAAAAGGTTGTTCCCAGGTGTTACACATGTGATGTACCTTTATCGTACATCATGTTAGCAGAATGTCCCAAATATGATGCCTTGCGCAAGCAATTTATTATCTCCCATGATCATATGAAGAACTTGTATCATATAATAACGGGACATATTTATTTTAGTGCGCCATCATTCTTATACATACACTGAGAATTACATTTATTCATTCAAAGTAATTTATTTAACAAAATTTAATTCACATCATAACCATTTCTTAAATCTGTTTATGTACATTTAAATAAATAATAATTGTTTTGCTTTTACTATTATCACCAAGTATTATTTTTTTTACATTAAGAAAACAATATAATCATTCAAACACAACATTAACTCCATCTCATGACAGACACAGGCTGCGCAATATGACCTAACCGGTTGAAGCGCCCTAGTTTCTCAAGATGTCTCTAGAAGGTCCATCAGTTCTTGCATGGCTAAGAAATTTGTAAACGGTGACTTTGGGGCACATAATAAATTCAAAGTTGTTCTGAATCAAGCCTGTTGTTTCTGGCGTTGATCCGCGGCTGTTCGCACTGTCCCTACCACTGATTGCTGTATTTACTTTAAAAAAAATATTGATCTGTCTCTGTGGTTGGTTATCGCTCACTCGTCGATTGCGTCGGGGCCTACAGGGATGGCTTGGTCGCTTTAGTTTACTGTCCCCAAGTGAATATCAGTTATATGACTGAGTGGGTATTGACTCAAATACGAATTTATTTATTTTATTTATTTATTTACAACACAAAATTGTCCGAAATTGCTTACAATTCATAATTAAAACTTCCCAAAAACTCCACAAATCTTAGGGAAATGGCTAAATTTTAATTATTTAGTAAAAACAAATACCTCACCTCATCCCTAGACGAATTTATTGAGTATTTAAAGGGGGCATATCACATCAAAAAATTTCCATTGCTTATAATTTTTTTTGTATTTCTGTCACTATATTATTTTATTTTATTTTATAAACTTAGAAAACAATACAATATCAAACACACCATAAATTATTTTCATTAAGTTACAATATACAGGTGGTGCAATATGTCCTAACCGGTTGAATCGCCCTAGTTTCTCACGTCGTCGTTGTTGAAGTTTGAAAGTGGCTCGTTGGTCTTGTTGTTAGCGTATCTACTTCCAATGCAGAAAGTCCAGGGTCTTAGTTGTTAGTAGTTTTTTAACTTCTGATTTGGACTTAAGTCCATCAGTTCTTGTCTTAGGAGTTTGTAAACGGTGACTTTGGAGCCGTCCTAGCAACGAAGCACATAGTAAATTTAGAGTTGTTCTGAATCGGCTTTGTTGATTCTGGCGTTGATTCGCGGGTGTTCGCACTGTCCATACTACAGATATCTACATTTCCTATTAAAAATATTAATCTCTTGTTGGTTATCGCTCATACTCGTCGATTGCGTCGGGGTCTACAGGGTTGGCTTGGTCGCTTTGATTTAAAGTCCTCCACTGAAAATCAGTTACATAACTGAGTGGATAGACTCTAATACAATTTATTATTTATTTTATTATTTATTAAATGTAGCGTGACATTCTCAATATGTTCCAAGAAATGTGCTAAGTATAATTACAAGCACAAAACCATCTTTGAAACAAAACAATTGCAATCTTGAGAGAAGGGTCGATTAACTTAAGTTATACATTTTCACGTAATAAAATGTAAACATGAATGATCTTTACGATGCACATGTACACTCTCAGCTAGAAGTAAATCTAGGGCTGGGTATAGTGGATACAACTATAGACCCCTTGATTAACTCAAGGTCGATGATAAACCTGTGACTGTTTAAAAGTGTATCTTACTTTGTATCGTTCTTGTTGATTGATGTTAAAAGAATTTGAAGAATGCCCAACAATACGTTTTAGAAATAATATGTTCTTGTTCCGGGGTGATGTTGTTATCCTCGTGGTCGTCGGTTGCTGCTGTTGACCGCTCGTATCTTGACCTCTCATTCCTTGTCTGTCACAAGTTCATCCGTCAGACGCCGACACTAATGTTTTCCACTCCGTCTTCCCGGGGATGCTCTCTCTCTCTCTCTCTCTCTCTCTCTCTCGCTCTCTCTCCTAGTACGGAGAGACGCTCATCAACTGCCGGGCGCTGCATGGACTCACTTCATTTTAGAAGGTAGATGGAAAGAATGCTCACTTTCAGAATGTGATGTATAGTGTATGCCATCGTAATACAGTACCAAGGATAATAAATCTCGAGCATTTTCCTCCCCCTACCCGTGGCTGGTTTCTGACCAGCACGGGCTCCTCCTCCCCATATCCCCTAGGCTAGAGTTAGTTAGTTAATGTTGTTTTAAGGCACTCAACAGTAGAGTTATCAGTGCCCATGTCAAGTGTATTGGAATCTTCCAAATTTTCTTTTTCTATAATTGTGGATTACCCCCTTGTTTTCTTCCCTCCAAAGGGAGGAACGTAAGGGAAGACGAGGGGGGTTAATGGGAAGGAGTGAGGATGTTGGATAGGATGGGTTTAACTGGGTGGGAACGGAGGAGTGCTCGTTGCAGAGAGTATGCAAGTATTGAGAAGAAAAAAGTGAAAGAAGAGAATAAATATGAGTAAGGCTGTGTGAATGAACAAATGTGTGATAAAAAGTTGCGCGAGAGCTCTTTCTGCAACACGCACCCCAACCGGCCAGAGCTCGCCCTTAGTTTTGGGGAATACACAACTCCCCTACTTACAGGCCAAACCACGGGAAGGTAGCGAGTTGGACTTTGAAGGCCCCCCTAGGCTAGAGTGACGCATTATGACCTGACGGTAGACGCGCCATTAATCCAAACAAACTTAAAAAATCGGGTGTTCGCTCTGGTGAAGTGGACTCTTGGTTCAATAGCTAGATTAGTGAAATGTGATTTGTTTAGGCTAGATTTAAATTAGTGACAACATTACAATGATAAAACAAATTAAAAATTACCAGTAGCGGTTTGAATGCGTTCTTCTAAAATCTCAAGGATGGTCTGAAGGCTCTGGTAACAAAATATAAAACAAAAAAAATAGTGCCTTCTCAAAAATGAATGCCCAAAGGTCATTAAAAGGTTTTTCAAGTTCTCTTTTTGAAAAAAAAAAGAACGGGTACACGTCAAAACACATTGTTTGGGCGGGTTTTTTTAAAATTTAAATTTCCCCCAAAAAAACTTTTTTTTATTTATTCAAATAAAATTATTTATTTTTGTTTATTATTTTCATCACTATCATTTTCTTTCTTTTATAATTGGATGAGGGGAAAAAAAGCGAAGACTTAAATTTTTCATGACCCCAAAAAATTTTACCTCTTTGTTTTTTTTTCTGTTTGTTTGTTTCTTTACCGGGAAAACGGCATATGGGGTTTTGGGAAAAAAATTGGGAAGGGGACATTCAAAAATCCCCTAAAAAAAGACTTGCTACTTTGGGTTTACAATCAAAAAAATATTCCCCCAGGCAATATCGAAAATTTTAACGTATTTCGATTTTTAAGCGATTTTTCCTTAATTTTTTGGCTCGGGGATCGGGAAACGGCTCCCTCGCCCTTTGATGAAACTTTAGGGAAAACTTTGAAATCTTAAAATTAGATTTTTATGATTTTGGGCGACTTTTAAAGAAATTTTTTCTTTAAAAAATCGTACTTTTGGGTTTTTTCCCGATTTTTTCGTGATGTTTGGGGGGAAATTATGCCCAAAAACCGGGGGGGCTACAACGTTAATTTTTTAACATGGACATTGAGGAAAATATGATGTTTCCCTTTCTAAAAGAAAAATTTTTAAAAAATTACCCAGTAAAATTTACAAAATAACAATAGAAACTTGACAAAAACCACCTACAATCTTTTAAAAAAAAGGCACTTGAAAAGGAAAAGTGGTCCAAACCCCCAAATAAAAAACTCACAAAAAAGCTATCCTTAAAACCCCGGGGCCGGCCCCGTTTACCTAGTTTAAAAAACCCAATAAACAAAACACCAAAAAACCATTTAATTGACACAACATCACAGGCGGCGCAATATGCCCAAACCCGGTTGAAGCGCCCTATTTTTCTCACTTTCATCTTTTTAATCACATAGGGTCTTTCGCCTTTTTGCCGTTCAATTTGAATTAATTTTTTTTTATGTTTTTTTGGCCCATCAAGAAGTTGGTCGCTTTTCTATTCGTGATTGAAATTTAAGTTTTTACAAGCATAAATTTATTAAAAAAATAAAGGTTTTCATTTAGGGGTTTTAAAAGGGAAAAACAAACGTCCGTAAAAAGAAACCCTTGCAAAAAGTTAGGAATGCGTAGTTTTTTTGGGCCTTTTTTGGGATCGGGGTCAATTGCAATAAACCAAAATACGTTAACGAGTGGCTGGGTATCCTTTGGAAAACTAATACTTTTTACAAAAGCTATTTAGAATGGCTGTGATCGTAAAACCCCCCCCGTTTCCAGAGAAACTTCCACCTCCCCAAACATAAAACTAAAAAAGGGGGGAGTATTTTACCCCCCGAATCTAGAGGGGAGCTCTCGCAACTTCTTTCGGGGGACCTTGCCCCCTTTCCCAAAAACGCCCCTTCGATGCGATAAACGACAATTACCCACAAACGATGACAAAGGCAATGAGGGACCCCCGACGTGAAAAACCCATTCCCTTTCCCCTTACCTGTTGGCGGTTTCCCTGCCCCTTGCATTGGCCCCCTTTTCCTCCCCCCCCCCCCCCTAAATTTTAGAGTGGTCCCAAATTAGGCCCAAAAGGGTTTTGACGCGCCCCTTTTTACCCAAAAATAAACCCCAAAAACACTTACGGGCTTGGATGGGGGCGATCCCCCGACGCCTCTGCCAGAGTGAAAGAAAAAGGGGGGAAGAAGAAGCCCCAGAAGTCAAAAATTTGGTTTCCCCAAACCCCAAAGGGATTGTTGGTTTTTGCGAAAAGGGCATTTTGGGGATGTGTTGAAAATTTTAAAAAAAAAAAATTCCCTTTAGTTTGATCCCAAACACTGACAAATTAAAATTCGCCCACCTACTTCTAGATTTCTCACGTAGAAAAATTGGGGGGGGGGTATTGGTGGGATTTCGTTTATAGGGCCCCCCAACCCTAACTCCGGAATTTTTTTCCAAAAGAATGGTTTTATTCCCATTGGACACATGTGATCCCCCTTTAACCGAAACCTCAATGCTAGCAGAATGTCCCAAAAATAGGATGCCTTGCACATCCCAATTTGACTTTTCCCAAATCATAGGGAAGCCTTCCTATCTTTGGATAAGGGGCGACAAATTTCTAAATTTTCATCCATTTTAATCTTTTTCCCAAAAAAATTTAACACAACCATACACATTTGTTTAATTTCTTTTTTTAATTTAAATTAAACTTATTGTTTTGCAAATTACTTCAACCATCAAATTTTTTTTTCTTATAAAATAAACATTTAAACACAATTTTAATTTTCATCAAACACACCATTAACTCTTCTCATCAATTTTTCAATATCACAGGGGCGCAATTTTGACCAAACCCGGTTAAAAGCGCCCTAGTTTCCCTCACGTCTTTCGCGATACAACTCCCTGTGTTCTAGGAATCACAAGATTTCCCCGCAATGGGGAAACGTTCGTTATAAAACCTCAAGAAAAGGGAAACAAATTTTTACTGATAACACCCCTCGACACTCGCCCTTTTGTGCGCGTTTCTGCCGTCCTTTCAGACGTTTGCAGTCCCTTTGGCCAGCGGGCCAAACTACCTGGTCAATCTCCCCAAAATTTTCCGGGCCTTTTAAAGATTTCTGCGAAAAAGCTTATTCCCCGGGATGGTCAACCAGTTTATTGTTTTTTTTTTAACAAATTCATTTATGGGGAAAAAACCTATGTAATAAAACTTTAGGGGCTTAATTTGGGCCCAGAGAAAGGGCTCGGCTAATCAAAAAAAGGCGTTTCAAAAAAAAAGTCCACCTCAAAAACCCTCACCCTAGTAAGAGCGGAATATTTTACTCCCCAAAAAACTAGGGGCGATCTCGGGCCCAATCGTCGTGGGGGACCTTGCCCCCTTCCCTTGACGACCCCCCCGGCGACGAGACAATGCCCAAAAACGAACGACGAAAAAAGACGAAAAACGACCGTTTCGTGAAAAACCCCCCCTTTCCCCCCCTTACCCGGGGGCGGTTCTGACCAGCTTTGGGTTCCTTTCCCCCCACCCCCTTAGGCTAGATTTGGTCCCTTAAATGAACCTAAGGTTAAACGCGCCTTTAAATTTCCAAAAAAAACCCAAACAAACAATTAAAATTTAAAAGAAAAAAAAAAAGGGTATAGTGGGGATTCGTCAATGAAACTATCTTCGGCTTAACTCAATATCAAGAAAAGTTTTTCTTTAAATATAGTTTTTAAAAAAAAGTGTGATTTTTTTTAAAACACACCTTAAATTTTAATTTCGGGGATATTTTCCAGGAGACCACTGCCCCAAGCCTGTTTTCGCTCGGGGTATTTGGGGAAAAGCGGGCCCCAGGGTATATGGGAGGCCTCCGACGGGACACATTTTAAAAAATACGCTAGTTTTTCCTTTGGGTTTAAAAAAATTTTTATCGTTTTTTCCTTTATTTTTTTTTTTTTTAAAGGTTAATGCAATTGTTTGGGGAGTGTTTTTTCCCCCCTGTGGGATTTTATTTTTAACAAAAAGCATTTTTCGGGAAGAAATCAGGAAAGGGGTTTTGGATGGTCCCAAAAAAAATTAAAGGTGAAAATTTTTGAAAAAAAAAAATTCTCCCCTCATACCGGTTTTTTAGAAAAAACCAAAAAAAACCTTCCCCAAAACAAACAACCCCCCAAAATCACCCCGGGGGGGGGTATGGGGGGTAATATTTCCCCAAAATCATGTAGGCTTTAAATCTTTGGCCCCCCCAAAACCCAAAATAAACGATAGGTGTGGGGGAGCCCCCAAAATTTTTTAAAACATTTTTTTGAAAATCCCAAATTCTCTCTCATACGATTAAAGACAAACCCAAAAAAACCAAACCCCCCCCCCCGCCCCCCCAAGAAAACACATATAATGAATATTTTTCCCAAAAATCAGGTACCTCTTTGTAAAACCTTTTTTCTATAAATAACTTTTGGGTTTTGCTATTACTACAACCATCTTTTTATTTTCTTTATATTTCACGTATAAAAAAAATCAAACCCTTTAAAAACACCCCCTTAACTCATCTGATCAACTTTCACTTTTACAGGAACCAAAATATGACCAAACCCGGTAGAAGCGCCCTATTTTCTAAAGTCTCTTTTTAAATGGCCAATGGTCAATGGTCTAAGTGCCCCGCCCGCCCTCAACCAATTTTAAATGGGCGTACCCAGAAAAGTTATCTGTTTTTTAATTTTATGTCAAAATACTTTGTAAGCAATGTCACCCATACAAATTTTTGGGTTTTTTTTGTTATGAAAAAACTATATTTGATATTTTTTATGAAATTTGTTTTAAATTCGTTGTATCTTTTTAATTTGTATCTGTTTCTAATTAAAAGGGGTGAAAGGGGGGTAAGAGCAGACAGCTCGAAATTTTTTCCCCAAACAAAAAAATTTTTGTCAATCTATTAAACGCTAGCTCAGCTTTGGACCCTTGGACACGGGGAACCCCTTTTTGATCTAGCACATAGTTTTGCTTGCTTTTTGGGCAAATTTTTTAAAATTTCCAACCCAAGGGGGATTTTTCCTTTTTAACACGAAATCTACTACCCCCCACCCCCTCCCAAAGCATTACATTTTTTTCTTTTGGATTTAGTATTTTCTGTAACTGGGCATAAAAAAACAAGGGCCTTTTCCAAAAAAATCAAATCAAATAACTATAAGGGTTTAATTCAATTTGTCCAATTTGCATTTGTTTGTTATAGTTACTAAATGTAAAATTTTGAACGTTAAAAAAAATCAATAAATTTATCTATAAATTTAAATTAAATTTTTAATTTTTTCCCCGGGCGTCAATATTTTAGCTATGACACACTTTGTAGATGAAAATTTTTAAACATAATTCTTTGTTTAAAAAAAAAAAAATTTAAAAAGCCTCACCCAAAAACGAAAAAGGATTTCTTTTTTTGAACGAAAAGAGTTTTTTTTAAAAGCAACCCCTAGGGCTAGAAAAAGTATGAAAAAAATTATTTTTTCACTTTGCAAAAACCAATTAAAAAACCGTTTTCCCCTTTTACAATGACCAACTTTAGCTTTTTGGCTTTTTCCCAACTTCATGTTCGTTTTGTAAAGTCTCGTGTTTTACATAAATTGCAATCTCTGCTCGTTGATTGCGCCCTAGATGTAGATGAGGGGGGGGGGGGGGGGGGGGGGGGGTTGTTTTATGCCTCATCAGAACTCTTTGCTCTGGGGAATACTTCCCCGCCCTGGACAAAACAGGGCCCCCCCTATTTTTGTGGTTTTGTCGTCTTTTGATGACCCAAAGGGGTGTCCAATAGGTCGGGCACTCGGGCCTCTCGACCCCTCAAGTAAGGGGGGGGTTTGGGGCCAAAGGGGTTTTTAAATGTTGAATGGAAAATGTGTGTTCCCTTTTAAACCCGGCATCATATGCAAAGCAGAAGGGTGCCAAATTTTGATGCTTTGGCGCCCCCGGTTTTTTGGATTCTCCCAATCATATGCAAAACTTCTTCATATTATGATAACGGGGGCAAACTTTCTAAATTTCTCATCCATATGGGGCCTAATCAAATTTAAAAAAAACAAAATTTTACTCCCCATTATACACATTTCTTTTTTCCCTTTTTTTTCATTTTACATTCACAAACTTTTTTCTGCTATTATTTTTTAATTCATCATAAATTTTATTTTTTTTATTTATACACTTAGAAAACAATCAAATCATCAAACATACCTCCTTAAACTTTTCTAATTTACTTTTTTTTCACAGGCTCGAAATTTGACCAAAACGGTTTTAAAGGGCGCCCTAAATTTCTCACGGTTTTCCGGCGGTCGGGCCCCCGGCGGTTTGTAGGGTTGGGAAGGGGGGGGGGGGGGGGGGGGGGGGGGGGGGTTACGGCACCAAAAAAACAGCGGGGAAAGGGATTGTAAACAAATTTTTGTAAAAAACTTGCTTTTAAAAGGGGATTTCTATTTTTAAATAATGTTTTTTTTTATTGAAAAACAGGTCCGGAGCCCCCACAAGTCCCAAAAAAAATGGCAAACCAATAACCCCCCACAATTTAAAAATTGTTTTTATTGAAAAAACCCAAAGGGTACACAAAATTAAAGACCGTTACAAAAAAAACGACAGTTTTCAGAACTTTTAAAAAGTAAAAGTAATTTTTTTTTCCCAAAAAATTTAGGTGGGGTTCCGTTTTTTGTATTTAAAATACAAAAAAAAAAATATGTCTTTGGATGACAAAAGGGGAAGATTCCTTTCTACTACAGGGAGAAAAAAATCGGGAACATTTTTTTTTTCTTTTTTTTCCCTTTTTTTTCCCTTTTTGCATTTTTGTATGTTTTGTTTAACACGATTCCGGCTAAACCGTTTACCCCAAAATTGGGGTTTAAAATTTTTTGGGGGCCCTTTTTCAAAAATCTTTAAATTTAAACCCGCCACATTTTAAAGCGAAATTTGAAAAAAAATATCTAAAAAATCCCAATTTTAAGATTGTTTTTTTTTTTAAAAGGAATTTTTTCCCCGATTATAACACCTCCCATGTTTAATAAGATAGAAATTTGGTTTTTAACAAAACCCTTTAAATTTGAAGAATTCATTTTTTCCCGGGGAAAAAATTTTTGACGAATCAAAAAATCTTTCTCATAAAATGAAAATTTTTGGGTTTTAAAAAAAAAAGTCTTTATAAAAACCTAAAGCATTTTTTTTTGAAATGTATTTTGTAAGGGCACCCCTGACCCCCATTTTTTCGTCGCCCCGGAAAAATTTAAAAACCATTTTCCCAAAGGCGTGTCTCGCAGGCCATAGCAAGGGGAAAAACGAAATAAATTGAAATAACCATCTCTTTTCCACATGGCAGCTAAAATGCCCCAAAATTTGGCCCACCCAAAAACGTGCCTAAAAAATTTGTTTGCAAACCCTTTTCCTATTTTTATAGTAAAAGAAAAAAAACTTTTATTTTTTGTAGTCGAGGCCTAAGTGGGTTGATTGACATAGTAATAACAAAACAAAAATTTAAAGGACTTTGGTGTTTTTACATCAAGTTGCGGGGAAAGTTATTGGCATTTTTGAATAAATGAAAACCTTTTAAAAATCAAGGGGGGGTTTTATCGCCCCCCCCCCTGTGTCCCCCCTACTTTTTGGGCAAAGTAAATGCCCTAAAAAATACTCGGGAAAAGAAAAAACCTGACTGGTAAAACGATTTTTAAGATATATGTGTTTTTAAACTGTTGCCTACACTGGTTTCTATATTATGTTTTGGTCGATGCTATTACCCCCTTTAGAATTTGTTTTTGTATACAACTTTTATTACTAATATATACCCCCAAAGGGGGAGGGAAGAGGGGACAAAAATGCTTTTGGGAAAAAAACCTTTAAAAGGGAAAAACGCCTAAAATTTACTAAAAATTGAATAGCATTGGAGAATAGATTTTCCAATTTCCCTTTATTAAAGGTTTTCTTGATTTTCTGTCCTCTGGCGTTCGGCAATTACATTTTTTTTCGGGGGTAATTTTTTTTGAGCACAACTACAGCCGGGAGTAGGCCAACCCCTCTTGACATTAAATAACATGAGAATTTTAAACCCAATCTTTTCCCTCCTAATAATTATTTACATGGGGGTCTAAATTCGAATGGGCCACACATCCAAAACCCCGCGGATTTTAATTTCCCAGAAAAAAGGGTTATTCCTAGATGTGACACTAGCAAATTTGTCCCAAAAATATGATGCCTTGCGCACGAAATTTTGATATCTCCCATTCACATGAAGAATTTCTATCATATAAAAAAACGGCAAACAAACTTTCTAAATTTCCTCACCCAAAAAGAATTTATTTAAAAAAATTTAAAATTAACACATACATATTTCTTTAAATTTTTTTCATTCCAAAACTTTGTTTTTTGCTTTGTATTACTACCATCATCTTTTTAATTTTGCATGTAGGCCAAATACATTTTAAGAAAACAATTTAACATCAAACCCCACCTTTAAACTCATCTCATCAACTTTCAATATCAAAATGCGGCAAAATGGGAAACCAAACCCCGGTTGAAGCGCCCTATTTTTCCACGTCTTCGTAACCTTGAAATACTTCATTACTGAGGTATCTAATAAAAATTTTTTGAATAATAAAAAACGAAATAATTTCCACCAAAAACTTTCAACCAGAATCACTACTAAGAAGCGTTTTTTAAAGGGCCAAAAACTAAAAATAGTAGATATGAAAATAAAAAATATGGGGAAAATTAATATGACAATTTTAAAAAAATTCCCCCCTAGTCTAAACAAAAAATTTTTTGAAAAAAAAATTTTTTAAAAAGTTTTAGAAACCCCCCAAAGGTTTCACTGTAAGATAACAATTATTTAAAATTAATTATCAACAGATAAAAACACCACCAAAAAAAATCCTTTCATTTTCCTTTTAATATCACAAAGGGGGCGCAACATGACCTGACCCGGGTTTAAGCGCCCCCCAGTTTCTTCCCCGTTTTAAAATCGTCTCCGATTTTCGGTTTTCCCCGTTTTTTTTGGGGGGGGGGAAACCCTTTACGTCCCGAGGGAAAATGGCCCGAAAGCCCGGGAGCCCTTTTTGATTTTAGATCTAAAACCCCCCAGGGAACAAAAAATCCAATTTAAACTTTCCTATTGCTGGGGAGAAAATCGAATTGGAATAAAAAGCACAAATGGGGTAAAAATGTGGACACATGAATAGAACATTTTATAAAAAACCCGCTGACTCTCAAAACCTTTTTAAACATCCCGGGACAAGCTGATTGTCTACATGGTCGCCTTCATAAAGAGGGGCCGGGGGCCCCGGTTTTTACAAGCTGATTGATATTTATTTTAGTATCTAGTAAGTAACTGCCCCTTTTCTAAAAAACTCGAAATTTCGTTAGATCCCCCTTGTAAAAATTTTCGTTGTCGTTCTATCCCAAAATTTTAGCTCCGCTGTTTATAGATTAAAATTCTACTTAAGAGTCTGATTCTCTCTGGCTGTTTCCTCCAGTGTCTTTGTGATTTAGAGGGGGAGAGAGAGCGGAGAGAGGAGAGAGACGAGGAAGGGGGAAGAGAGAGGGAAAAAGGTGGGTTTTGGTTTAGGGAAAGGGGAAGAGGGGGAAAGGTTTTTCAAAAGGGGGAAAGAATGGGGAAATTTCTGTTTCAAAAGCAAAATTAGCAGTGTGTTATATAATTACCTCAGGGTCTCATTAAACAAGATCTATATTTTAAAAGCAGAAGGAGGTTTTCTTAAATTTTCCCCAAATAGGGTTAAATTTAAAATTTGCTACAGACTTGAGCGTTTTAAATGTCTAGGTCCCCAAAAGCCCAACCCCACTTAAATCGCCAGAACCCAAAGGGAAGCCCTAAACGTCGGTGAACAAATTTCCCCCTTCTCTTGACAACCACCCTGACGACGACGCGACACCAAAAAAGAAAGGACCCCTTTCCCCCCCCTACCCCTAGTATTTTGTCCAGCACGGAAAATTTACTTTCCCCCAAAACCCTTTGGGTAGGGGGGGGGCATTGTGACTTAAAAGGCTGACGCCCCCCTCAAGCCAAATATTTAAAACCAAAAACTAACTTTTTCATTTCTTTACACAAACCCAAAATCCACTACTTGAATACTAACGCCCATATGTGGGAGGCGGCAAGGGCGGGACTTGGGTTTTTCCATATCCAGTTTGCAGTGCATGGGATTTAAAGAGTAGGTTTCCCCACTCTCCATTGGTTTTCCTTGTTTTTCAGGGGGGGAAAAAAAAAGGGCTGGTCCCGTACCGTACAAGATATCTTCTCAATTCCAACGCACCATTTCCTCGGACCGGGGAAACCCCAAACCCGGTTTCGGTTCAGATAGAAGTGTTTACATGAGGGGACTGGGACCAAAACCGTACCAATACGGACTCAGTCCTCCATGCGGTTTCCTTGTTTACATGGGGATTTAGTCCAGCCCCCGTACTAAGATATCTTCCCCCAATTTAAACGCACCCCTTTTCCCGGACCGAACCCCCAAACCGGGGGGCCCGGTTTCCAGATTAACGTGTTTTTCATGGGTACTGAGACCACGGACCGTAACCCAAAACCGGGCTCGGGCCTCCATGTAAACAAGGTATTTCCTCTAATTTTTCCCAGACCCAACGGGTGAAACTTTGGCCCACCCCTGGCAACCCAAAGTTTTATGGGGGGGGGGGGGGGAGGGGGGCCCCCCATTGTCTCACACAAATTAGTAATTTTTTTTCGCGCAAGGTTTTAAGAAAAGAAAAATTTTAAAAAAGGGCAGTTTCAAGGACAAATATTAATTTTTTCCGATGAAAAAGAGTTGGGCCCTTTTATACCGCAAGGCCCCCTTCAGAAGATATTTTAAAAAAATTTCTTTTGAGGTAAAAATTTTAACCCCAATTTTTAAACCTTTCCCTTTTAAATAAAAACATAACCTGTTGAAAAAATTGTGGGGGCTTTTTTGTGTATTAACATGTTCATCCGTGGGGTTTAAAATGTTTTTATTTGAGAAAGGGGAGCTCTAAGTAGCCCACGGCCTGTAAGGGGCAAATTTTGTCAAATTTTTGTCGGAAAATCCCATAACGTTACAAGTTCTTAGTCCGGTTTATTGTTATCATTCTTCGGTAAAGTTTTAAAATAAAAAACCGCCAAAACAAAACCAAATCTTTAAATTTCACCAAAAACTCATTTCATTACCTTAAATTTTTTCGGACGGCCGGGGATATTTTCCCCGCCCGGGAAGCCCCTGCTCTCTCACTCGTAATTTAAAAAACCCCATCAATTAAAATAATGGTGCGAGCTAAAAAAACACTCCCCGTCCCATCTTGCCCCAGGGAAAGGGGTCCAAAAACCTTTGGGAAAGGGGGGGGCGGGGCAAGTTTTGTTTAAACCCAAAACCCCGGGGGAAAAGGGGGACCGTAAAAACCAGCAGGGAAAAAATTTCAAACGAAATTTTTGTTTCCCAAAACTTTTTTTAAAAAGGGGTTTAGAGAGGGTATTTTCAATGGTTTTTAAAAGAAACAAAAAATAAAATTTGTTAAGTTATCATGACGTTTTTTTTATCATTATTAAAACCTGCGGTAGACTTTTCCCGATCAGGCTCTGCTAATCGTACAAAGGGGATTCAAGATAAAAAAGTCCACCTCGCAAAAAATCACTCTCCCCAAATTTAAAGGCACTGACGGGGAAAAGACACAACCCAACCCATGAAAAAACGATTTTCAACCGCAACGGTGAAGGGGAAAAACCCCCCCCCCCCCCTCCCCCCCCTTTTTTCCCCTACCCTTTGGGTGGTAATCATTATGGGGCCCCCCCTTCCCAACCCCCAGGGTTAAAGTGGCGCATAATAACCCCAACCGGTTGATGCGCTCTTAAACAAATAAACTCCCCCAAAATTTTTTTAAAAAGTAACATTTTAAAATAAGGGGGAAGTATCCCCTCCCCCCGGATTACTAAAATTTCTGGGGATAAAGATTATGATAAAAAAAATTTAAGATAGTGCGGTTTTAAATCCAACAAATCGGTTTTTTAATATGAGGTCTATGTAGTTATGCCCCCTTTTGAAGTTGATTTTTTTTTACGCCCCCAAAAATGAGTAGAAAATTTGGGAAAATAAAATTTTATTTAAAATAAAAATTTACAAGGAAAAAGCTTGACAGCCAGAAGGTACTGATCATTTAATAGCCTTGGGGCAGAGATCTTGATTTTCTTCGGGTTTACAGTTAATTTTAGTATTTGGCTCTGTTTTTTTGGCAATCAGACCTTTGTCTGTGGCAATGTGCTGGGGCTCAACTTTAAACCAGGAATTACCCTCTTTAAAAAAATTTATTAACTGAAAATTTTTACAATGGTTTTTCCCCCCTAACAAGTATTTGTCTTGTTTGGGGAAAAACCCCCCCCCGCCCCTTACCGTGGTGGTTTTTGACCAAGCATGGGCCCCCCTCCCAACCCCCCCAGGCCCAGGGGGTGCCCTTATAACCCAACGGGTTTACGCGTCCCTTTAAACCAAATAAACCCAAAAAAATGGAATACAATTGGGTTTATCCCTGGAGATAAACACGGGTGGGCAAGTTTAAAAAAAAACATTTTAAGCCTAAAAATTGCAAGTCCTAATGAGGTACCATTTTAATTTTAAAAAAAACAAAAAAGAAACTAACGACCCAAAAAATTTTCCCGCCAGGGAAACACTACTAAAAAGCGTTTTCAAGAGGCCAAAACTTAAAATGGCTTTAAAAAACAATTTCATTTAAAAAAAAATTTTTTCCCAGTTTTAGAACCCCTCAAGGGACATTTGATAAAAAATAAAAATTATTATTTTAATTTTTTTTACCCAAAATAAAAAACCCCCCATAAATTCATTCATTATCCCTTTACACAGACGGCGCAAAAATGACCGACCATTTAAGGCTCTAGTTTTTTTCACTTTAAAATCGTCTCGAGTTTTTAATTCAGTTTTTTTTTTTGGAACCTTTACGCCTGAGAAAGGGTGAAAGCCGGGGAGCGTTTTTGGGGTTTTAGATCTAAAACCTCTCCCATAACAAATTCCCATTTAAACTTTTGGGTGGGGGGTTTTTTGGATGGGGTTAAACCGCCGGGTTTTAAAATACGTGTGTTTCAATGCAGAGGGCGGTCATCCCAATCCCACCCCTGACCACGCACGAGGTTGCCTTTTTTTCGTGTTCGAGTAAAGGGAAACCGGGGTAAGCGACCCCGGTTTAAAACCCCGGTTTTTTAAAAAAAAAAATTTATGAAACCCCACCATTAAAACATTTTATTAAAATTAAATTTTCACAGGCGGGCAACATGGGCCTCACCGGTTTTAAGCGCCCTTGTTTTTTTTACGTCGTTTGGGGTTTAGCATGTAAAAAGGGGGATCGGTCATTTCTCCCTGTAAAGCATGAGAAGTTTTCGGACAAGGAAAGGGTTGTTTTTGCAAGGGCGTTTTAAAAACCCGAAAAAGGATACATGAATTTAAAATTCAAGATTGTGTTAGCCAACGTAAAAATTTAGATTTAAAAATAGATGAGTGAATTCAAGCTTTACATGTTATCAAACGGGTTTCATAATCATTTTTATCACGCTCACAATAAAGGTTTAAATTTTTTTAAAGCTTTTAGAAATTTAAAATTTTGTAATTTTTAAAAATTAAAACAAAATTTTCCCATTTTGAAAAAAAAAACCTCTCCAAAAAACTCCCTGTTGATTTAATTTAAAAAAATTTATTTGAGCCGGATAAATTATAAAAATTGGTTCCTTTTTTTGTTTTTAATCATTATCTTATTCTTGGGGTTTTGTCCCGCCGAGGTAAACCTGGACATTGGTCGGGCCCCCCGACAAACTTAAGTTCGCCCAAAAATTGGTTTACTACAAAAAAAAATACCAAACCCAAAACCCCCCGTGATCTTTTCTCAAACCTACGAAAGAAACTTATATAAAATAAAAAGGCGACAACATTTTTAAATTTCCCCAAATTAAAGTAATTTTTTTAACCAAAAAGATATTCAATCAAAAACTTTAATTTTTTATTCAAATAAATTTCTCGATCGGGGGTAAACAATTTATCTCTTTTAAATTTTTCCCCTTTAAATTTTCCCTCTTTTAAAAAAAAATAAAACAATTTTCATAAAACACACCCTAAATTTTTTTTCAGTAAACTTACAATTTTTCCTGGCGGCCCCAAACATCAAACCCGACCGGTTGAAGCGCCCTAGTTTCTCACGTTTTGTCGTCGGGTTAGGAAGGGGAACCCCCAAATTAAAAATCATTTGGTGGAGGCCCGGGTTTTGAAGTCAGATCACTTTGAGGTTAACCCCACAGGGGTGGGCTTCTAATCCAACCATTCATCAGCGCGATATAAATGTTTGGGATCGGGAAATTTAAAAAAAGCTTCCCAAAAAAGACCCAAAAAAAATGACTAAATTTTATTTTATTTTAAATGGGAAAATTTTAAAAACCTCATAAATTTAAAAAACAAAAAAGATTTCTTTTATGTCTCGCTCCAAATTTAAATAGCTTTTTTAAATTAAGCCCCCTCTCTTTGGGGTAGAGGAAAAATGTTACCCAGAGCATGGCCCCCCCAAAACGTAAATTCCCAAAGGGAAAAAGATACAGTCTATCTCGCAATAATTATCAGCTAGGGGAAATTGGAATTTTTAAAAACTGAAACTGAGGGAGTCTGGGGGTCGGGGCCCCTGGGAAAACCCTCCCCATCCCTTTTACGACCTCCACGGAAGTTGACCCTTACTTTACGAAAAAAGACAAAAAACGATTAAAACCGGGACCCTAAAAAACCCCCCCTTCCCCCCCCCTTACCCCGGGGGTTTGGGTTTTGACCAGCATTGGATCATTTTCCCCATATCCCCTAGGCTAGAGAGGTGATTAAAGACCCCCAACGGGTTTAACGGGGCCCTTAAATTCTAAAAAACCCCAAAATCTTTTTTTTAAAAATATTAGAAAACAATAAAATTTCCTCTAAAAAAATCCACAAACTCATTTTATTTCCTTTTATTATCACAGGCCGCGCCCAAAAATGAAACCCCCACCAGTTTGAAGAACCCTAGCTTTCCCCAAATCGTAGTCCCCCTTCATTTAAAAAGGTTTCAAAAAATTTTAAAATTTAGAGGATTTGCCCCGGGAAAATCAAAGGTTTTCTTTTGGATTCACAGATGGGTCCCCAAAAATTTAAACCAAAGGTTTTGGGAAATGCTTTTTTTTGGCCCCCACCCCAAATGAAAAGTTTCAGGCTAAGCGACGGGGTTCATTTTACTGCAGAGTTATTCGCCATCCCTGAAAACTCTTAAATACCTTCTAAGCTGTCGTTGTGGAGGGAAAACCTTTTTTTTTTTCAGATAGTTTAAGTTCACTTCAAGTATAGAACTCGTATTCTAGTCTTTTATTTGGTACAAGACACCAATTTATATTTTTGAAAAAACTAACCCCCTTTAAGGGGGTTTTTAAAGAGTTTTGCTGGGCCTGGGGCACGTGGGCATTTGAGGGGAAAAGAACACGCTGTTTTGGGGTCCAAAAGGGAAAATTCCCCGCGTTTTCGGGCGTTTTATT
Source organism: Sweltsa coloradensis (assembly GCA_024449915.1). NCBI lineage: Eukaryota > Metazoa > Arthropoda > Insecta > Plecoptera > Chloroperlidae > Sweltsa > Sweltsa coloradensis. The sequence continues at coordinate 164,911 of JAMZAV010003126.1, forward strand.
TCAATCTAGTTTCCGTTTCCCGAATTTTCAAAAGTGGATTAAGCAAAGTTGTTTTTATTTTCGACAAGCATCGGATGGTTGCAAAATAACAAATTTTCGTAGTGTGATGCCCACATTGACTAACCAAAAAAATTTGTCCACCTCCCTCTGACTTCCCTAGAGAAGAGGTGGGGAATTTGTCTAGACTTCGTATTTGGGCACACACGCCTAAAAAAAACACGGATATCCTTAACCAGAGAAAAGGTTATTCCCTATGTGACACATGGATTTACCCTTTTTCCCCTACATCATATGCTAGCAGAAGGGAAACCAAAAATGAAAGCCTTTTCGCATGCCTTTGATCTCTCCCCAACCAATTAAAAACTTCTTTTAAAAGATAACGGCGGGCAAACTTTCCAAATTTTCATCCAAAAATTTAAACTATTTAAAAAAATTTTTAAAAAAACCTTCTACACATTCTTTTTTTTTCTTTTTTTTCCCTTTTCAAAAATAAACTTTTATTTTTTTTTATTACTTTTTTTCTTTTTCAATTTATTTTGTTATTTATACACTTAGAAAAAACTAATCATCAAAAAATACCTGCTTAAAAAATTCCCTTTTTTACTTTTATTTTAAGGCGGGGCAATATGACCCTAACCGGTTTTAAGCGCCCCCAGTTTCCCCGTCGTCGTCGTCGTAACTCAAAAAATTTTCAATGATTAGACGTTTTAAGCGAAAATGAATGAGGTTTATAACGCACCCGATCATGCATTTGTCGGGATTTAAATTTTGTGTGTCCGGGGCCCCATCGAAACCCAAAAAGCCCCAAAAAGACGAGCTGAAATTTTAAAAAAAGACATCCGCGACCCCGGTAATTAGAACCCTAACAAAAAGAGCGGGAAAACCTTTCGATTTAAACCCACAAAAAATAATAAAATTTAAAAAATATGCTTAAAATGTGAGGGGTTTTATTTTTTTCAACAAGCTTTTTTATGAAAAAAAGTCATTTTTATCAAATTATTTTTGGTAGGCCGTAAAAACATGCATAGCAGTAATCAAGGTAGGCTATATCGAATATGGAACGACCAAGGTTCCCCTAAATTCTGCTGGGACATTGAGTAAACCTTGCAATCTTTACTCGTATTTCGTACTGGCTATGTTTTCCATAGTATTGTTTGCATTTCAAAACATGCTCTATTATTTTTAAATAAAATCCAGAAATAAAAAAGACTTTTGCGACCGGGGGTTTTAACCCAGGTCTCTTACATTTTGGGTATAATGGCGCCTTAGCCAACTAGAATAGGAAAACGTCAAATTCGTTGTTAGAAGAGTGAGCGAGTCATGTCTTGAGTACCCGGTAACATTTGCATTTAAAATTGATAATTATATTGGTATAAATAAAAGGTTTTTTTAAAAATGAAGTTGGTATAAGGGCGCATCAACTGTAAGGCCATAATGCTCCACTCTAGCCTATGATCGGCTAGGCTAAGGTATGGGGAAGAAAAGGAATGTTATACCAGATACTCAACACATGGCTGACTCACTCATCTAACAACGACTTTGGCGTTTCCCTAGTCGGGGACCTTGCCCCCGTCCCTTGACGACCCCCCGACAACGATGACAATGACACAACGAACGATGACAATGACGACGACGACGACGACGTAAGAAACCCCTCTTCCTCCCCTTACCCGTGGCTGGTTCTGACCAGCATTTGGCCCCCCCTCTCCCCCCCCCCCTTAGGCTACAGTGGTGCATTATGACCTAACAGTTGACGCGTCCTTAATCCAAATAAACCAAAAAAAAACAGTCAATAGCACAATACTACACTAAAATGATAGTTTAAAAAATATATCTTGTAACTATGATTTAACAAGAATTTTTAAATTTTTTGATGCAGAAATTGCGAAAATTGGTCTTTTGGGAAACTTCATAAATCGGCTTTAACTTGCTTCGTTTTTGGTCCACATAGATACTGGAGCATAGTACTAATCTAAAATGCCAATTTTTTACATCGTGTCTATAAACTGTGCCCAAATATATCCTCAAACACGCAAAAATATGCATTCGAAAATCACACCCTATCTTAGTTATCAGCATATTTAGACCGAAGTACTTGCCCAGATTACAAAACAAAATATAAAGAATTTATAAAAAAGGCTGTAGAGTACGTCAATAATGGCCAAAACTTTTTTGGATCAAAATCCTCCAAGGTCACGGGGCATAAAGATCGTCCACATGTTATTTCTTATGGGAGATTTTTGCCGATGGGACCTTGATCGAAAAAATTTTATGATTGACAATTTTTGGGAGGTCATGGTGGCCCCAATAATTTTTCTGTTGATTGCTAAATTAATTACTAGTTAGCCTGATTGAAATATTTTTTTTGAGTTAAGCGGTAAAATACCCTTTTTAAGTGAGTTTTTTCAAGCGTCTCTGCTTCCAATACAGATTGTATACGGTTCAATTCCTGCTATAGGCAAAAGTTTTGCACGTAATTAATTCTTATTTTTTTCCGATCAGCATTGTTGATTCCGGTGTTGTCCGCGGGTGGAATCGTGTCTATCTTGATAGTTGGGTGTTTCATACTTTAATAAATATGCTGGTCTCTAAATGGTCATTGCTCGCTCGTCGATGGTCTCGGCGCTACAGGGTTGGTTTGGTCTGCTTTAAATGTATTGTCTTCCACTGAAGATCAGTTCTGTGACGGAGTGCCTAGTCTCTCAATATGAATTTATTAATTTAAGGATTTGTTTGAATAATTTTAACCATAAAGTCTCTTTTTGCAACGGATGAAGAAACACACTAGTGCAAATTTAAAAGAGACTGATGGAGGAGAATCCTGGCACCAGCACGTAGCCTACTCCTTTCGAAAAGTACCAGGTGGACCAACGGCTTTACGTCCCATCCGAAAGGACGGTGTAACCTTGACAGTCATTTAGGTTCCTCCACCTAACCCAGACTGCCGAGCAGACGTCGAGGAGAATGAAGCCATTATACAAGCTCTCGAACTTTCCATCTGCTCTAACAAGCGGTAAACGTGAGTTTCAGGACAGAGCGGTCACCCCGTCTGGGCCCGAGGTAGAATTGGCCCAGAGCATGGCTCTGCTAATCGTACAAGGCGATTCAAGAGAAAAAGTCCACCTCGCAAACATCAGCTATAGTAAGAGGGGAGTATATTACTCTTTGAAACTTTAGGCGAGCTCTGGCAATAGTCGTCAGCGACTCCTCCCCCTTCCCTTAATGACCTCTCTGACGACGATGACAATAACACAACGAACAATGACAAAGACGATGACGATCGCGTTGTGCGAATCCCCCCTTCCTCCCCCTACCTGTGGCTGGTCCTGACCAGCATGGGCCCCTCCTCCTCATCCCCTAGGCGAGAGTGGTGCAGTATGACCTAACGGTTGGCGCGTCCTTAATCCAAATAATCCAAACCAAGGTTTCCTTACTTTGGTGTTCGAGTGAGAACCGGCTAATCGACCGCGGCTAAACCGTTCCATCTAAAGAGACGACCTCCACGACGACCACAATAATGACAAAAACATTGACGACAACGACGTGAGAACCCCTCTTAACACCCCCTACCTGTGGCTGGTCCTGACCAGCAAGTGATTCTCACCCTTCAACCCGGCTAAGAATGGCGCATTAAGACATAGCTGTTGACGCGCTCTTAATTCAAATAAGCAAATGCTAATCTTATCCTGTGTATATCACAGATGGTACTTATCTCTTTACGTGTGTATTGAAGTTAATGTAATTCCTTGTTCTCTTATATTCCTGGGTTGTGACGAGTTAGTCAAGCTTGGTGGAGGTGCCGGGTTGATGTCAGATCACTTTTCCTTGTAAACCGTGAGAAGTAATAGGACATGGATGGCTGTAATCTAAACATTTTAACCTCACATATACGAACCAACGTACAATTAACCAAGATATCTAATTAAAGATGAATCTTTTGATTGTTATTGGATTGGAATAAACAAGTCAGATGATCAAAATATAACAAATGCATTTCATATAACGCTCATATTCATGTAAATTTTACTCTCTGCGTTTATAATTTGTTTTAAATCAATAGTGTAAACGAAATTATTTCCAGTTTGATAAAAATCCTCTCCAAACACATCCATGTTCTATTTGAGATAAGACAATGTTTTGAGCCAGATGAATTATTGAAGTTAGGCCTAGTTTTTGTATCATTCATCACTTCATCTTGGGTGGTGTCTGCTAGACGCTTAAACTGAACATTTCGGAAATTGGTTTACATTTAAAGTTAGACCACAATGCAACACAACGCAATGCGCGCGAAATTTGAACTGCCCCAATCATACGAAGTAATTCTATCATTATATGATAACGACGACAAACTTTTTAAATTTCTCATTCAAAGATTTTATAAACAAAATGATATTCACAAAAACACATTTAATTTTGTATTCAAATAAATAACTCTTTTGCTACTATTGCTAATCATATCTTTCATTTTCCTTACTTTTATCACACCATAAACACATTTCATGAACTTACAATATCAAGGATGCGAAATATGACCTAACAGGTGAAGCGCCTTGTTTTCTCACGTCGTTGTATAAAGTTCGCATGCCAAGGTTAAAGTCAAGGTTGGTGGAGGTGCCGGGTCGAAGTGAGATCACTTTCCTACGAAGTTATACGACAGGGATGGCTTCTAAGTTCTATTCCAACCTTTTACCAGCGTAAATTGAACGTTTGTATCAAAAATTAAAATAGCTTCCAACATAAATAAGTGGAAGAACTAAATTTGAATGAGGTAATTTCATGGACTGGAATAAACTCGTCAGAAATTAAATCCAAAATAGATGTATTTTTTATCACACTCACATTAACTAAACGTTTAGTTTTGGCCCCATTTCTGGGCCCAAGGTAGAATGTGGCCCAGAGCATGGCTCCCCTTATCGTAAATAGCGAGGAAAGTGATAAAGTTCATCTTGTTAATATCAGCTATAATTTAGGGAAGTATTTGATTTGAGAAAAACACAACTGAAGTATAGGAAAAAAGCAAATTTTTATCGAAAATTGCTCATGCACCAAATACTTTGAACCAGAATCTCTACTAACTAGCTCTCGCTAAGAGGGTAATACATGAAAAAGCATAAGCATAAATAAACAATATAAGATAGGAATTATTCAATAAGACAATGTTTATCAATTAACATATTATATGTAATTAATAATAAAGACATTTCATACAAGAAAAAAACTGAACCTATTTGGAAAACCCGCAAAGATGACAGATTAACAAGTCGTGAATCATCAAACACACAATGAACTCATTTCATTAACTTACAATATCACAGGCGGCGCAATATGACCTTACGGTTGAAGCGCCCTAGGTTCTAACGTCGTTGTAGAGTGTTGGTATGCCAATATTAAAGTCATGGTTGGTGGAGGTGCCGGGTCGAAGTCAGATCACTTTTCCATGTGGAATCGTGCGAAGTTAAACGACAGGGATGGCTTTAAATCCACCCATTACCATCGTAAATATTAATGTTTGTATCGAAATTTCAAATAGCTTCCAACATATATAAATGGAAGGACTAAATTTAATTTTTATTATTAAATGGATATAATAAACTCGTCAGAAATTAAATGCAAAACAGATGTATTTCATATCTCGCTCACATTCACGAAACTTTAAGTTTCGGCCCCCTCTCTGGGCCCGGGGTAGAATGTGGCCCAGAGCATGGCTACCCTACTCGTTAATAGCGAGGAAAGAGAGAAAGTCCATCTCGCAAATATCAGCTAGGAGTTAGGCAAGTATTCCCTGAAACTAGAGGCGAGCTCTGACGGTCGTCGACTGGGACTCGTTCCCCATCCCCTTAACGACCATTATAGCACGAACCATGACAAAAAAGATTACGACCGCGACGTGAGAGCCCCATTTCCTCCCTCTACCCGTATCTGGTTCTGACCAGTATGGGCTCCTCCTCCCCATATCTCATATTCTAGAGAAGCGCATTATGACCTTACGGTTGACGTACCCTTAAACTAAATGAATATTCAAACAATTCTCTATCGGTACTAGTTCTTAGTCCAGGTTTATCGTCTTCAATCGTCAGTTAGGTCTAGGTAAGAAACGCACATAGACCTTGCAATTAGAAGTAAACACACGTTTTGGTTTAGTATTGGTCCGAACGACAGGAGGAAAGAAAGACAAACCGAAAAAGTTTGGAATCTAGATTGATTTCTTATCAATTATATAGTTACTTTTACACGACTTTTTGAGGTGTGTAGCAGACTGCGCCTCCTACACAGCCACGCAGTCTGCCACATACAAGCATAATATGGCAGCCAGCGTGTTCAGCCCCATGTCTATAACAGCGCGATATACATGGTTCTTTCGAATATGAAAACCTGCTGCTTCTAAGTCCCGTCTGGGCCCGGGGCAGCATGGTCCAGAACATTGCTCTGCTAATCGTTAAAGGCGATTCAAGAGAAAAAGTCCACCTCGCAAACATCAGTTAGTAAATGGGGAGTATATTAATCCCCGAAACTAGACGCGAGCACCGGCAACCGTCGTCGGGGATAATGCCCCCTTCCCTTGAAGACCTCCCCGACGACGATGACAACGACACAATAGAACGATGACAAAGACGATGCCGACCGACGCGTGAGAAACTCCCCTTCCTCCTCCCTTTCCCCTAGGCTAGAGTGGTGCATTATGACCTAACTGATGACGCGCGAACTTTATCCAAAAAACAATTCTAGAAGTAACTTTTCAGTTACATTACACAACCAATATGCCACGACTTGAATACTAACGTCCCATATGTGGTAGGCGTGCAAGGACGGTACTTTGCGTTTGCAAGTATCCAGCGTGCAGTGCATGTAGTGGCGAGTATGTCCCTACTCTCCATGCTGGTTACCTTGTTTACATGGAGGACTGAGTCCAGTACCGTACTAAGATATCTTCTCAATTCCAACGCACTATTTCCTCGGACTGAACCCAACCGGTACGGTACCAGATTAACGTGTTTACATGAGGTACTGAGACCACGGACCGTACTCAATACCGGACTCAGTCCTCCATGCATGGCTCTGCTCAATCGTAAAAGGCGAGGAAAGAGAAAAAGTCAACCTCGCAAACACCAGCTAGTAAGAGAGGAGTATATTACTCCCCAAACTAGAGGCGAGCTCTGGCAATCGTCGTCGGGGACCTTGCCCCTTCCCTTGACGACCCCCCGGCGACGATGACAATGACACAACGAACGATGACAAAGACGATGACGACCGCGACGTGAGAAACCCCCCTTACCCGTGGCTGGTTCTGACCAGCATGGGCTCCTCCTCCCCACCCCCTTAGGCTAGAGTGGTGCATTATGACCTAACGGTTGACGCGTCCTTAATCCAAATAAACCAAAAAAAACCGTACTCAGATATCTTCTCAATTCCAACGCATATTTCTCGGACCGAACCCAACCGGTACGGTACCAGATTAACGTGTTTACATGAGGTACTGAGACCACGGACCGTACTCAATACCGGACTCAGTCCTCCATGTAAACAAGGTATTTCTCTCTAATATTCAAGACTCCAACTAGTGAAACTTTGGCCACAGCTGGGCCAATGTTTTATGGGGGTGGGAGGGGCACCCAAGTCTCACACAAATTAGTAATTATTTACGCGCAAGGTTTTAAGAAGAGAATAAATTGTAAACGGATAATTTCAAGAACAACTATTAATTATTCTGATGAAACAGAGTTGTCCATTAATATACCGCAAGGTCTCTTCGTGAAGAAATCACACCATTATATTGCTTTAGAGGTAAAGTTTTTACACACTTTTTAATACTTTTCTATATAAATAAAAGCATAACATGTTGAAACATTGCTGGGGGCTTTATTGTGTAAGTAACATGTGCATCCGTGAGGGTTTTAACATGTTGTACACGAGTGGGCGAGATATGAGTAGCCTACGGTCCTGTAATAAACTGTATCAAAGTTTTGTCGGAAATATCCTGTATCGTTACTAGATCTTAGTCCATATTTAACGTTATCATTCTTCGGTAAAGTCAAGATAAAAACCGCAAATCAAAACCAAATCTTTAAATACACCAAAAACTCATTTCATTACCTTACTATTTTACGGACGGCGCGATATTACCTGCCCGGTTGAAGCGCCCTCGTCTCTCACGTCGTAATTCAACGAACTCATTAATATATATATGGTGCGAGCATACGACACTCCCGTTGCTTGTAAGCCCTATATCTTGCCCACAGGGACGGATCCAAAACCTTGGCAGGGAGGGGCGGTCAAGTTGTGTAACGCAACCCAGGGGGGGAGGGGCACCGTCACAACCAGCAGGGAACATTTCGAACGAAGTTTTGTCCAACACGTGTTTTAAATGGCTTTAGAGAGGGTATTTCAATGGTTTTTAATAGATTTAACATAAAATTTGTTAAGTTATCATGACGTTGTTTTATCATTATTAAGGCCTGCGGGGGACTTTTCCCAGATCATGGCTCTGCTAATCGTACAAGGCGATTCAAGAGACAAAGTTTAACTCGCAAACATCAGCTCTCCGAAATAAGAGGCGAGCTGACGGCAATGACACAACGGACGACGAAATAGACGATTACAACCGAAACGTGAGTACCCCCCCCCCCACTTTCTTCCCTCTAACCTTGGCTGGTTCTGATCATTATGGACCCCTCCTTCCCATATCCCCTAGGCTAGAGTGGCGCATAATAACCTAACGGTTTATGCGCCCTTAATCAAATAAACTCTTAAATTTAATAAAATGTAACCCCTTAAGAATCAAGGGGAAGGTACCTCCCCTCCACCACCACCCCCCCTGAATCCGCTACTCTACTGTTTGCAAATATAATACGTCTTAAAACATACGCTGGTAAATGATCTGACTGATAAAGGATTTAAGATAATGCGCTTTACTTAATCACATCATTCTTTATTACTGAGTTCTATGCTTGAATGCCCTTTAGATTTTGATTTGAATTATACTCCAAAGATGAGTAGAAGATGGAACAAAAATGAATTTAAATAAAAAGTCACAAGAAAACGCACTGACAGCCAGACAGGTACAGATCATTGAATAGCATTGGAGCAGAGATCTCGATTTCGTTCACGGTTCACAGTTTATTTGAGTATTCCGGCTGTGTTCGTTTGGCAATCAGACCTTTGTGTGTGAGCAATGTGCTGGGCTCTACTTTAGCCAGGAAGTGCCCTCTTAACATTGAATAAATCGTTTCCCTCCTAATAAGTTCCTGTCTTGTGGGTCTGGAATACAATTGGTTCATCCCTGGAGATAAACACAACTTGGTACAAGTTTAAAAGATGAACATTTAAGCATAACAATAGCAATATCATAAATAAGGTAACATATGAAGTAAAAATATCAAATCATAACTGCACCAAACACTTTCAATCAGAATCACACCAAAAGCGTTCGCTCAGAGACCAATACTTAAAAAAGTAGATATTATAATAAAAGATATGAAAAATTAAGTCATTTTCTTGAAAAAAAATCACACATCATTAATGAATAATTTATTATTTTATACAAAAGTTTTTAACCAGTTTTAGAACCACAAGATACGCAGATAAATATAACAATTATTAATTAATATTATTATCAAGACTAACACACACCATAAACTCATTTCATTAACTTTCAATATCACAGGCGAAGCAACACTACCTGACCGGTTGAACGCCCAAGTTTCTCACGTTAAGTCATCTCCGGACACACAGTTTTAGTTTTTTTCGCTAACCTTCACGCCTGAGAAAGTCTGAATGCCGGCAGCGTTGTTAGAGTTCAGATCTAAAACCTGCCCGATAACAAATGTCCTATCAAACTTACCTGATTGCTGGGGAGAACTCTGAGATTGGAATAACTGCACATTGTGTAAGATGTGGACACATGAATAGAACATTTTATCGAACCAGCTGACTCTCAAACCTTCCATCATCCGAGTACAAGCTGATTGTCTAGCATGGTCGTCCTTCACTACAGGTGAGCCGGGGCCTCGGTTTATACAAGCTGATTGATATTTATCTAGTATCTAGTAAGTAACTGCCACTTTCCTAAAAACTCGAAATTTCGTATAGATCCCACTTGTAAATATTGCGTTGTCGTTCTATCCAACATGCAATATGACCTAACCGGTTGAAGCGCCCTAGTTTCTCACGTCGTCGTCGAAACATTGAGCTCAGCTGTATTTATAGATTAACATTACACTTAAGAGTCTGATTCTCTGTGTCTGTTTCCTCCAGTCGTCTTGTGGATTCAGAGCGGAGAAAGAGAGATTGATTGATTGATTGATTGACGTCTTTATTAAGGCGGGATTAAGGCTATAGTGAAGCCTTATCTTCCATCCAACCTGATTTTAGTGATACATACAAAAATAATTAAATTTAATTGTTACAGCTTATCCTAGATATAAAAGTAAACAAAGAATATTTCATATGAATGATGAAATGAAACTATATTAACAAAATACATGTATAAGGTTACTTACATAACAATGAACTTTTATATCTGTTACAGAATTTAGTTGTGTATGTGCGTTGTTAGCACAAAACAATTTTTTTAAGAAAATATAAGTCCGCGTGTAATTCTACTTAAAATATTTATATTATTAAAATACACAATCATTCACACATCTAATTCATTCCTAAGAGTGTACTGCAACCAAAGATTAGGTGCAACGTCATTACTGTAGAAGAGAGATAAATTCATGTTACTACTAAATACTACTGATTATCAAAATAAATAAATAAATAAAACAACACAATGTAATGTACGTTACATTGTATTAGAAGATGCATTACATAGTTAATATTATGAGAAATTAGATTAGAGGTTGGTTAATTTCAAAGTAAATCAGGCATCGGAGAGGCTTTGCAGAAGATATAAGAGAGAGAGAAAGAGAGAGAGAGAGAGAGAGAGAGAGAGAGAGAGAGGGAGAGAGAGAGAGAGAGAGAGAGGGAGGTGGGTGTGTGGTTGGGAAGGAGAAGAGGGGAGGGTTTACAAGAAAATAAGATGGAATCTGCTGTTTAAATGCAAACTTAGCATGTGTGTTACATAATTACACCAGCTCTTATTGCAACATCTATATTTGCATGCTAGAAGGCGTTTGCTTAATTCCTCAAGTAGTTACTTAAACTTGCTACAGACTTGAGCTGTTCAATGATCCAGGTCCCACAGCAACTCACTTACTCGCCAGACCAAGTGTAAGCCCTAAACGTCGTCGGGAACTCTACCCCTTCTCTTGACAACCACCCTGACGACGACGACGACGACCACAACGTAAGGACCCTCTTTCCTCCCCCTACCCATAGCTAGTTCTGTCCAGCACGGAACTTTACTTCCAATATCCCTTAGGCTAGGGTGGTGCATTGTGACTTAACGGCTGACGCGCCCTCAAGCCAAATATTTAAATCCAGAACTAACTTTTCATTTTCTTTACACAACCAATATGCCACTACTTGAATACTAACGTCCCATATGTGGTAGGCGTGCAAGGACGGTACTTGGCGTTTACAAGTATCCAGCGTGCAGTGCATGTAGTGGCGAGTATGTCCCTACTCTCCATGCTGGTAACCTTGTTTACATGGAGGACTGAGTCCACGGACCGTACTCAATACCGGACTCAGTCCTCCATGTAAACAAGGTATTTCTCTCTAATATTCAAGACTCCAACTAGTGATACTTTGGCCACAGCTGGGCCAATGTTTTATGGGGGTGGGAGGGGCACCCAAGTCTCACACAAATTAGTAATTATTTACGCGCAAGGTTTTAAGAAGAGAATAAATTGTAAACGGATAATTTCAAGACAACTATTAATTATTCTGATGAAACAGAGTTGTCCATTAATATACCGCAAGGTCTCTTCGTGAAGAAATCACACCATTATATTGCTTTAGAGGTAAAGTTATTACACACTTTTAAATACTTTTCTACATAAATGAAAGCATAACATGTTGAAACATTGCTGGGGGGCTTAATTGTGTAAGTAACATATTATGCATCCGTGAGGGTCTTAGCATGTTGAAAACGAGTGGGCGAGATATGAGTAGCCTACGGTCCTGTAATAAACTGTATCAAAGTTTTGTCGGAAATATCCTGTAGCGTTACTAGATCTTAGTCCATATTTAACGTTATCATTCTTCGGTAAAGTTAAGATAAAAACCGCAAATTAAAACCAAATCATCAAATACATATAACTTATATCATTACCTTACAATACCACGGACGGCGCAATGTGACCTGCCCGGTTGAAGCGCCCTCGTCTCTCACGTCGTAATTCAACGAACTCATTAATATATATATGGTGCGAGCATACGACACTCCCCGCTCCTCATCTTGCCCACAGGGACGGATCCAAAACCTTAGCAAGGGAGGGGCGGTCAAGTTGTGTAACGCAACCCAGGGGGGGAGGGGCACCGTCACAACCAGCAGGGAACATTTCGAACGAAGTTTGTCCAACACGTGTTTTAAATGGCTTTAGAGAGGGTATTTTAATGGTTTTTAATAGATTTACCATAAAATTTTGTTAAAATGTTTTACCATTATTAGGCCCGGGGTAGAATTTGGCCCAGAGCATGGCTCTGCTAATCGTAAAAGGCGATTCAAGAGAAAAAGTCCACCTCGCAAACATCAGCTAGTAAGAGCGGAGTATCTTACTCCTCAAACTAGAGGCGAGCTCTGGCAATCGTCGTCGGGGACCTTGCCCCCTTCCCTTGACGACCCCCCGGCGACGATGACAATGACACAAAGTTCGATGAAATAAACAATGACAACCACGACGTGAGAACCCCCCTTCCTCTCCTCCCCTTACCCGTGGCTGGTTCTGACCCAGCATCGGCCCATACCTCCCCCCCCCCTTAGGCTAGAGTGGTGCATTCCCTAGTAGCACACGGAAATTTAGTTTATCCATGGCCCATGACCGTCGCGCCATGCCATGGCAAAATTGCAAGGGCCATACAAGAACCATGCACGATCATGACTAGTTAAGCATGGTTATTGCTAGGCCCATTGACGATTTGCCACGGAATGGATTTAGGTATATGGTTGACACATGGCCCATGCATGATGCACCACACGGCAGGGACAGTGGCCATGGCAACCACCTGGCACATAAACGAAGCGCCACAGCCCGGCTAGTAGAGCATGGCAACCACCTGGCACATACACGACGCGCCACAGCCCGGCTAGTAGAGCATGGCAATCACATGGCACATACACGACGCTCCACTGCCCGGCCAATAGTGCATGGCAATCACATGGCACATACACGACGTGCCACAGCCCGGTTAGTGGTGCATGGCAACCATCTGGCGCATACACGATGCGCCTGAGTCTGGTTAGTGGTGCATGGCAACCACCGGCACATATACGACACGCCTCAGTCTGGTTAGTAAGGCATGGCAATCACATGGCACATAGATAATGTGCCACAGCCTGGCTAGTAATGCATAGTTATCCATGCCACATAAACGACGCGCCACAGCCGGGCCAGTAGTGCATGGTAATTACATGGCACATTCACAATGTGCCACAGCTTGGCTTGTAGAGCATGGCAATCACTTGGCACATACACGACGTGCCACAGACTGGCCACTGGCAGTAGGGCATGGCAATTGCAGGGCAAATACCAAACGCGCCACAGCTTAATCGATCGATAGTGGCGCTATCTCTACCGCATTAGAGAAAATATTCATTAAATAATTACAATAATGTATTTATTGCCTCCATTAATTATTATTGTTAGCTAAGCTTGTATACACACGGTGCGTAATTTTCGGGTTAATATTTTTCTGTTGCAATATAAAGCATAGAATTCATACTACAATCTCTGTAAGTATGAAACCAAGTTAGCACGTACGTGCACCTTCTACACTTGATTTTGTTGGTCTTGATACTTAGAAACTTTTCAGTACTCTGGTCCCTCTTCCCTGAGGAGAATCAATATGAGTCTTTTTTACCTCAGTACATTTGCTCCATACATGACAAGGGTGTCAGGGGTATTATTCGTACATTTGCGCCACGCATGGCAAGCTCCATGGGCAGTACCACGCTAACCATGCAAGTGCCATGTTTAAAAGTCATCCAAGAAAATTGATTGTACTCGCGGCCAAAACGTTGCATGGCCCATCGACGAATGTTGGGCATGGCCCATGCGCGATTACCACGCATTTTAATGAAAAGTAGGCATGGGTATTTTACGCTTACCATGCATGTGCCATGTTTAAAAGTCGTCCATGGGTTTTGGTTGTACTCGCGGCCAAAACGTTGCATGGCCCATCCACGAGTGTTGGGCATGGCCCAAGCGCGATCAACGTGCATGGGCCTTGCGCGCTAAACGTGCATGGGCGTTGCGCGATTAGCACGCATGATGCAGAAAAGTAGGCATGGGTAACTTAAGCTAACCATGCATGTGCCATGTTTAAAAATCGTCCATGGGTTTTGGTTGTACTCGCGGCCAAAACGTTGCATGGCCCATGGACGAGAGTAGGACATGGCCCATGCGCGACTTTCACGCATGGTACTGACAAGTATGAGTACCTTGTGTCCTGCATGGCTAATTGGCGCTAACCATGCAAGTGCCATGTTTAAAAACCATCGATGGGTTTTGGTTGGACTCGCGGCCAAAACGTTGCATGGCCCATCTACGAGTGTTGGGCATGGCCCATGCGCGGACGTTAAGATAATCGTCCATGGCCCATGCATGGCACTTAACGGTGTGCTACTAGGGTTATGACCTAACGGTTGACGCGTCCTTAATCCAAATAAACCAAAAAACCCTTACCCGTGGCTGGTTCTGACCAGCATGGGCCCCTCCTCCCACCCCCCTTAGGCTAGAGTGGTGCATTATGACCTAACGGTTGACGCGTCCTTAATCCAAATAAACAAAAAAGCTCTCCGAAATTAAAGGCGAGCTGACGGCAATGACACAACGAACGACGAAAAAGACGATTACAACCGCAACGTGAGAACCCCCCCCCCACTTTCTTCCCCCTACCCTTGGCTGGTACTGATTAGCATGGGCCCCACCTCCCCATATGCTAATAATAATAACCTAACGGCTGATACGCCATTTATCAAATAAACTCCCAAATTTAATAAAATGTAACATTTAAGAATCAAGGGGGAAGTATCGCCCCTCCCACCCCCCCTGGATCTACTAGGTTTGCCAGTGTTGTACTCTTAAAACATACTCTGGTTAATGATCTGACTGATAAATGATTTAAGATAGTGCGTTATACGTCAACACATGGTTCTTTATTACTGAGGTCTATGCTAGTATGTGCTCTTTAGATTTTGATTTGAATTATACTCCAAAGATGAGTAAAAGATGGAACAAAAATGCATCTAAATAAAAATTCACAAGAAAACGCTCTGACAGCCAGACAGGACCTGATCATTGGAGCAGAGATCTCGATTTCCTTACGGTTCACAGTTTATTTGAGTTTTCTGTCTCTATTCGTTAGGCACTCAGACTTTGTCTGTGAGCAATGTGCTGTGCTCTACTTTAGCCAGGAAGTGCCCTTTTAACATTGAATAAATCGTTTCCCTCCTTATTAGTAGGCCTACTTGTCTTGTGGATCTGGAATACAGTTGGTTCATCCCTGGAAATAAACACAACTTGGTACACGTTATAGAGGTGAACATTTAAGCATTACAATAGCAATATCGAAAATATAAATAAATAAATAAATAAATTTACCCATAGGCTAACTAAACAATACATTTAAAGAAAATATTTAACCCAGTTCTAAAACCCCTCAAAGGTACACCGATAAATATAACAATTATTATTAATTATTTTTCAAGATAAACACACACCATAAATTCATTTCATTATCCTTTAATATCACAGACGGCGCAACACGACCTGACCGGTTGAACGCCCAAGTTTCTCACGTTAAGTCATCTCCGGACACACAGTTTTAGTTTTTTTCGCTAACCTTCACGCCTGAGAAAGTCTGAATGCCGGCAGCGTTGTTAGAGTTCAGATCTAAAACCTGCCCGATAACAAATGTCCTATCAAACTTACCTGATTGCTGGGGAGAACTCTGAGATTGGAATAACTGCACAGTGTGTAAGATGTGGACACATGAATAGAACGCTTTATCGAACCAGCTGACTCTCAAACCTTCAATCATCCGAGTACAAGCTGATTGTCTTGCGTGGTGGTCTTTCACTACGAGTGAGCCGGGGCCTCGGTTTATACAAGCTGATTGATATTTATCTAGTATCTAGTAAGTAACTGCCACTTTTCTAAAAACTCGAAATTTCGTATAGATCCCACTTGTAAATATTGCGTTGTCGTTCCTTCCAACATGCAATATGACCTAACCGGTTGAAGTGCCCTAGTTTCTCACGTCGTCGTCGAAACATTGAGCTCAGCTGTATTTATAGATTAACATTACACTTAAGAGTCTGATTCTCTGTGTCTGTTTCCTCCAGTCGTCTTGTGGATTCAGAGCGGAGAGAGAGAGATTGATTGATTGATTGATTGACGTCTTTATTAAGGCGGGATTAAGACTATAGTGAAGCCTTATCTTCCATCCAACCTGATTTTAGTGATACATACAAAAATAATTAAATTTAATTGTTACAGCTTATCCTAGATATAAAAGTAAACAAAGAATATTTCATATAAATGATGAAATGAAACTATATTAACAAAATACATGTATAAGGTTACTTACATAACAATGAACTTTTATATCTGTTACAGAATTTAGTTGTGTATGTGCGTTGTTAGCACAAAACAATTTTTTTAAGAAAATATAAGTCCGCGTGTAATTCTACTTAAAATATTTATATTATTAAAATACACAATCATTCACACATCTCATTCATTCCTAAGAGTGTACTGCAACCAAAGATTAGGTGCAACGTCATTACTGCAGAAGAGAGATAAATACATGTTACTACTAAATACTACTGATTATAAAAATAAATAATAAAACAACACAATGTAATGTACAAACAATAATTGGACTCATCATGTTATTTTATTAAATTAATATATTAAATTAAAGGTAAAGCAATATTTCGGGTACTTTCAGTACCCTTCAAAAGGCAACAAACCAAACAAAACATAAAACTCCGTCTCCCAGCCAAGGTCGACACATCTAACAAACAAGGCCATCTTGATCTCAATAAAAAATACATATTCAAATAAAAAATAAAAATTATACCACAATCATGCCCACAATAGTTCTATGGCTTGGGGACAAACTCTTTCCAAATCGCCGGGAAATCAATGCTGGGAGCACTGATAACATCAGCAGCCACAGACATCAAGGCAGCCTCCTTCAGCCTCCGTCTATGCGAATTTGCTTCGTGTAGAATGATTGAAGCGTCATGCCAGTTCACATAATGGTGATATTCATAGACGTGCTCCGCTAGTTTTGAGGAGTATACCTTGTGTTGTGCAACGTTGTTTTTATGTTCCTTTAACCTGACTTCCAGAGGCCTCTTGGTTTTTCCAATGTAGATAGCACCACACTGACATGGAATTGAGTAAACTGCATTTTCGACGATTGTGACGATTGTGATGTGATGGCATGTTCTAAGAATCTCAGTAGTTATAAAATGTATTGACGTTACATTTATTAGAAGATGCATAACACAGTTAATATTATGAGAAATTAGATTAGAGGTTGGTTAATTTCAAAGTAAATCAGGCATCGGAGAGGCTTTGCAGAAGATATAAGAGAGAGAGAAAGAGAGAGAGAGAGAGAGAGAGAGAGAGAGTGGGTGTGTGGTTGGGAAGGAGAAGAGGGGAGGGTTTACATGGAAATAAGATGGAATCTGCTGTTTAAATGCAAACTTAGCATGTGTGTTACATAATTACACCAGCTCTTATTGCAACATCTATATTTACATGCTATAGAAGGCGTTTGCTTAATTCCGCAAGTAGTTAATTAAACTTGCTACAGACTTGAGCTGTTCAATGATCTAGGTCCCACAGCAACTCACTTACTCGCCAGACCAAGTGTAAGCCCTAAACGTCGTCGAGAACTTTCCCCCTTCTCTTGACAACCTCACTGACGACGACGACGACCACAACGTAAGGACCCTCTTTCCTCCCCCTACCCATAGCTAGTTCTGTCCAGCTCGGAACTTTACTCCCAATATCCCTTAGGCTAGGGTGGTGCATTGTGACTTAACGGTTAACGCGCCCTCAAGCCAAATATTTAAATCCAGAACTAACTTTTCATTTTCTTTACACAACCAATATGCCACTACTTGAATACTAACGTCCCATATGTGGTAGGCGTGCAAGGACGGTACTTTGTGTTTACAAGTATCCAGTGTGCAGTGCATGCAGTGGCGAGTATGTCCCTACTCTTCCTGCTGGTTACCTTGTTTACATGGAGGACTGAGTCCAGTACCGTACTAAGATATCTTCTCAATTCCAACGCACCATTTCCTCGGACCGAACCCAACCGGTACGGTACCAGATTAACGTGTTTACATGAGGTACTGAGACCACGGACCGTACTCAATACCGGACTCAGTCCTCCATGTAAACAAGGTATTTCTCTCTAATATTCAAGACTCCAACTAGTGATACTTTGGCCACAGCTGGGCCCAATGTTTTTTTTTTGGGGGGGGGGGGGGAGGCACCCATTGTCTCACACAAATAAGTAATTATTTACGCGCAAGGTTTTAAGAAGAGAATAAATTGTAAACGGAATTTCAAGAACAACTATAAATTATTCTGATGAACAGAGTTGTCCATTATAATACCGCAAGGTGTCTTCGAGAAGAAATTACACCACTATATTGCTTTAGAGGTAAAGTTATACCACACTTTAAAAAACTTGCCTAGGTAAATAATAGCATAAAATGTTGAAACATTGCTGGGGGCTTTATTGTGTAAGTAACATGTGCATCCGTGAGGGTCTTAGCATGTTGTATACGAGTAGGCGAGATATGAGTAGCCTACGGTCCTGTAATAAACTGTATCAAAGTTTTGTCAGAAATATCCTGTATCGTTACTAGATCTTAGTCCATATTTAACGTTATCATTCTTCGGTAAAGTTAAGATAAAAACCGCAAATCAAAACCAAATCTTTAAATACACCAAAAACTCATTTCATTACCTTACAATTTTACGGACGGCGCGATATTACCTGCCCGGTTGAAGCGCCCTCGTCTCTCACGTCGTAATTCAACGTAGTCAATATATATATGGTGCGAGCATACGACACTCCCCGCTCCTCATCTTGCCCACAGGGACGGATCCAAAACCTTAGCAAGGGAGGGGCGGTCAAGTTGTGTAACGCAACCCAGGGGGAAGGGGCACCGTCACAACCAGCAGGGAACATTTCGAACGAAGTTTTGTCCAACACGTGTTTTAAATGGCTTTAGAGAGGGTATTTTAATGGTTTTTAATAGATTTAACATAAAATTTGTTAAGTTATCATGACGTTGTTTTATCATTATTAAGCCTGCGGTAGACTTTTCCCAGATCATGGCTCTGCTAGTCGTACAAGGCGATTCAAGAGAAAAAGTCCACCTTGCAATCATCAGCTCTCCGAAATTAAAGGCGAGCTGACGGCAATGACACAACGAACGACGAAAAAGACGATTACAACCCCCTACCCTTGGCTGGTTCTGATCATTATGGGCCCCACCTTCCCATATCCCTTAGGCTATAGATCGGCGCATAATAACCTAACGGTTGATGCGCTCTTTATTAAATAAACTCCTAAATTTAATAAAATGTAACATTTAAGAATCAAGGGGGAAGTATCGCTCCCCCCCTTTGGATCTACTTGATATTCTGGTATATGATCTGACTGATAAATGATTTAAGATAGTGCGTTATACTTCAACACACGGTTCTTTAATACTGAGGTCTATGCTAGTATGCCCTTTAGAAGTTGATTTGAATTACGCACCAAAGATGAGTAGAAGATGGAACTAAATTGTATTTTAATAAAAATTCACAAGAAAACGCTCTGACAGCCAGACAGGTACTGATCATTGAATAGCATTGGAGCAGAGATCTTGATTTTCTTCGGTTCACAGTTTATTTTAGTATTCTGGCTCTGTTTGTTTGGCAATCAGACCTTTGTCTGTGAGCAATGTGCTGTGCTCAACTTAAGCCAGGAATTACCCTCTTAACATTGATTAACATGAACATTTTGACAATGGTTTCCCTCCTAACAAGTATTTGTCTTGTGGAAAACCCCCCTTCCGCCCCTTACCGTGGCTGGTTCTGACCAGCATGGGCCCCTCCTCCCCACCCCCCTTAGGCTAGGGTGGTGCATTATGACCTAACGGTTGACGCGTCCTTAATCCAAATAAACCAAAAACTGGAATACAATTGGTTCATCCCTGGAGATAAACACAGATTGTACAAGTTTAAAAAATAACATTTAAGCATAAAAATAGCAATGTCGTAACTGAGGTACCATTTGAATTTAAAAAATCAAAACGAAACTAACGCACCAAAAACTTTCAGCCAGAATCACTACTAAAAAGCGTTTTCTAAGAGGCCAATACTAAAAATAGGCTAACTAAACAATACATTTAAAGAAAATATTTATCCCAGTTTAAGAACCCCTCAAAGGTACACCGATAAATATAACAATTATTA
This sequence comes from Sweltsa coloradensis, assembly GCA_024449915.1. Lineage (NCBI taxonomy): Eukaryota > Metazoa > Arthropoda > Insecta > Plecoptera > Chloroperlidae > Sweltsa > Sweltsa coloradensis. Next base: position 185,517 of record JAMZAV010003126.1, read on the forward strand.
TTAATTATTTTTACAAGATAAACACACACCATAAATTCATTTCATTATCCTTTAATATCACAGACGGCGCAACATGACCTGACCAGTTGAAGCGCCCTAGTTTCTCACTTTAAGTCGTCTCGAATTTTTTATTCAGTTTTTTTTTCGGTAACCTTCACGCCTGAGAAAGTGGTGAATGCCGGCAGCGTTGTTTGAGTTCAGATCTAAAACCTCTCCGATAACAAATATCCTATCAAACTTGGGTGGGTGGGTTGGTGGATGGCTCTAACCAGCGGTATATATACGTGTGGTTCAAGGCAGAGCGGTCACCCACTCTACCCCTGACCACGCACGAGGTTGCTTAACTTCGGTGTTCGAGTAAGAACCGGCTAAGCGACCGCGGTTAAACCGCTGGCTTAGAAAACAAAATAATTATGAAACACACCATAAACACATTTCATTAACCTACAATATAACAGGCGGCGCAACATGACCTCACCGGTTGAAGCGCCCAAGTTTCTCACGTCGTTGTGTTCAGCATGTAAAGGTGCGGATCAATCAATTCTCCATGTAATAGCATGAGAAGTTATCGGACAAGGATGGCTTGTTGTTGTCAAGACGTTTAAAACCAGAAAAAGAGATACATGAATCAAAATTCAAGATTGTGTCAGCCAACGTATAATTTAGATTTAAAAGTAGATGAGTGAATTCAAGCTGACATGTTTGATTAAATAATCAATCAGAAACATAATCATTTTATATCACGCTCACAATAACGTAACTTTTGTCTATGCGTTCAGAATTTATATTTTGTAATTTTAAAAGTAAATACGAAATTGTCTACATTTTGAATAAAAACTCTCTCCAAAACACATCCACGTTCGATTTTAATTAAGAAAATGTTTTGAGCCGGAAAATTTTTAAAGTTGTTTCCTTTATTTGTTTCAATCGTTATCTTATTCTTGGATTGTGTCTGCTCGACGGTAAATCTGGACATTGTCGTCTGGCGACAAACTTTAGTTGGTTCAGATATTGGTTTACATACAACACAATACAACACAACGCAATGTGATCTCTCTCAATCCTACGAAGAACTTATATTAATATAAAACGACGACAACATTTTTTAATTTCTCATTCAAAGTAATTTATTTAACCAAATGATATTCATACCAAACACATTTAATTTTGTATTCGAATAAATTACTCGATCGATAATACAATCATCTCTTTAATTTTCCTCTTTAATTTTCCTCTCTTTTAAAAACATATAAAACAATAATCATAAAACACACCCTAAATTCATTTCAGTAAACTTACATTATCACTGGCGGCGCATCATCACCTGACCGGTTGAAGCGCCCTAGTTTTTCACAACGTCGTCGTTTAACAACCCAAGGTTAAAGTCATGGTTGGTGGAGGCGCCGGGTCGAAGTCAGATCACTTCGAGGTTATACGACAGGGATGACTTCTAATCCAACCATTCATCAGCGCAGATATAAATGTTTATATCAGAATTTAAAATAGCTTCCAATATAGACAAAAAGAATGACTAAATTTTTTTTATTTTATTTAATGGAATATTATAAACTCGTCAGAAATAAAATACAAAACAGATGCATTTCATGTCTCGCTCACATTAAAGTAGCTTTAAGTCTCCGCCCCCTCTCTGGGCTAGAGGAAGAATGTTACCCAGAGCATGGCTCCCCTAATCGTAAATATCAAGGAAAGAGATACAGTCCATCTCGCAATAATTATCAGCTAGGAATTAGGGATGTACACTCTGAAACTAGAGGCGAGCTCTGACGGTCGTCGGCTGAAACCCCTCCTTATCTCTTTGACGACCTTCCCGACGCAGTTGACCATTACTTCACGAACAAAGACAAAGACGGTAATGACCACGACGTGAGAACCCCCCTTCCTCCCCTTACCCGTGGCTGGTTCTGACCAGCATTGGATCATTTTCCCCTTATCCCCTAGGCTAGAGTGGTGCATTATGACCATACGGTTGACGCTTCCTTAAATCCATAAAAAAACAAAAAAACTTTTTTACAATAAAATCATCAAATAATCCTCAAACTCATTTCATTACCATACATTATCACAGGCGGCGCAATATGAACTCACTGGTTGAAGCGCCCTAGTTTCTCACGTCGTGGTTGGTGGTGTTATCAAATTTAGATTGTACACAGTTCAATTCCTGCTATAGGCAGAAGTTTTGCACATAATTAATTCTAAGTTTTTTCTGATCCGCCTTGTTGATTCTGGTAATTATCCGCGGGTGGAATCGTCTCCATCTTGATTGCTTGGTGTTTCATTATCAAATAAAATATGCCGGTCTCTAGTTGGTCATGGTTTGCTCGTCGATGGTATCGCTGCCTACAGGGTTGGTTTGGTCTGCTTTAAATGTATTGCCTTCCACTGAAGATCAGTTCTGTGACGGAGTAACTAGTCTCTCAATATGAATTTATTAATTTAATGATTTGTTTGAATAATTTTAACCATAAAGTATCTTTTTGCAACGGATAAAGAAACCGCCTAGTGCAAATTTAATTGAGAAAGAAGAAGGGGAATCCCTGTACCGGCATGTAGCCTACACCTTTCGAAAAGTACCAACGGGACAAAGGCTTAACGTCTTATCCGAAAGGACGGTGTAACCTTGACAGTCGTATAGGTTCCTCCACTAACCCGGATTGCCGAGCTCTTGAACACCCCGTCTGGGCCCGGGGTAGAATTGGCCCAGAGCATGGCTCTGCTAGTCGTACTAGGCGATTCAAGAGAAAAAGTCCACATCGCAAACATCAGCTATAGTAAGAGGGGAGTATATTACTCCCAGAAACTAGAGGCGAGCTCTGGCAATCGTCGTCGGGGACCTTGTCCCCTTCCCTTGACGACCCCCCGGCGACGATGACAATGACACAAGGAACGATGACAAAGACGATGACGACCGCGACGTGAGAAACCCCCCTTCCTCCCCTTACCCGTGGCTGGTTCTGACCAGCATGGGCTCCTCCTCCCCCCCCTTAGGCTAGAGTGGTGCATTATGACCTAACGGTTGACGCGTCCTTAATCCAAATAAACCAAAAAAAAAAATCACTCTCTGAAACTAGAGGCGAGCTCTGGCAATCGTCGTCTGGGATACCTCCCCCTTCCCTAAACGATCTCCCTGACGACAATGACAATGACACAAAGAACGATGACGAAAACGATGACAACCGCGACGTGAGAAACCTCCTGTGACTGGTTCTGATTAGCATGGCCCCCTCCGCCCCATATCCCCTTGGCTAGAGTGGTGCATTGACCTAACGGTTGACCCGTTCTTAATTTAAATAAACCAAAAATCTCTTGAAACCTTCATCTGCTCTAACCAGCGATTTACGAGTGTTTCAGGCCATAGCGGTCACCCTCTCTACCCCTGACCACGCCGGAAGGTTGCTAAACTTCGGTGTTCGAGTAGGAACCGGCTAAGCGACAGCGGCTATTAGCTTTCAATATCACAGGCGGCGCAATATGACCCAACCGGTTGAAGCGCCCTAGTTTCCCACGTTGTCGTGTTAGTTCGAGATCTGCTGGAGGTGCCGGGTCGATCAGTTCTCCATGATAAAGCATGAGAAGTTAGCGGACAGGGATTACTTAATTGATGTAGTCTACACATTGAAACATGAACATTGAGATATATAAATCAATATTTAAGCTTGTTTCAGCTAATTTGTAATTTTGACTTAAAAGAAAGATGAGTAAATTTGAGCTGGAATTTTTTGTTATTTAAGCGATTGGAATAATAAATAAGAGACAGATTCACTTTATATCACTCTCACAATAACGTAACTTTTGTCTATGCGTTCAGAATTTATATTTTGTGATTTAAAAAGTTTATACGAAATTGTCTACAGATTTAATAGAAACCCTGTCCAAAACTCATTCATGTTCGATTTGAATTAAGAAAAAGTTTTGAGCCGGATAAATTATTAAAATTGGTTCCTTTAATTGTATCAATCATTATATTATTCTTGGGTTGTGTCTATCTCTCCCAATATATGATGAACTTATATCATTACATGATAACGGCGCCAAAATTTATATATTTCTCATTCAAAGTAATTCATTTAACCAAATTTTATTCACATCAAACACATTTTATTTTTGATTAAAATAATATACTCTTTTGCTACTACAATCATCTCTTTTCTTTTCTTTTCTTTTTAAAACTAAGAAAACAATATAATCATCAAACACACCATTAATTTATTTCACTAAATAACATTACCACTATCACAGGCGCCGCATCATCACCTGCCCGGTTGAAGCGCCCTAATTTCTCACTTCGTCGTCATATATAGTCGGAAAGCCCCAAGGTTAAAGTCATGGTTGGTGGAGGCGCCGGGTCGAAGTCAGATAACTTCGAGGTTATACGACAAGGATGACTTCTAATCCACTCATTTACCAGTGCAAATATTAATGTTTGTATCAAAATTTAAAGCAGCATCCAACATAGATAAATGGGATGACTAAATTTGATTTATATTATTTAATGGATTATAATAAACTAGTCAGAAATTAAATGTAAAACAGATGCATTTTATATATCGCTGACATTAACAATACATTTAGTCTCGTCCACCTCTCAAGGCCAGTGGCGTAAATAGGCGCCCGCAGGGCCCGCAACTAAACGGCCCGTCTAATTCACCCTGTTTGAAAATTATAGTATTTGTTTTCGTTGCTAAAGTGACCGTTTCGTGATCTAGTGGTTTGAAGATAAAGCGGATATTTAGGAACTTTAAGCGTCCACAACACAACAACCCACAAAAACTACATTATTTTGGTATTGCATTCAGCCCACAACTTTTTTTCTAAAACGCACCAAACGCACTCTAAAAACCTTATTTTCAAAACTTTCGCCTGCGTAACTATTGTTGGGGGGCTTTGCCCCCCAAATCCCTCGTGCTTGGTCCCTTTATAATACCCCCGAGATATTATATATCCCCCCCCCCCGGAATGAGAAGCCTGAATTCAACACTGAGCCTATTTTTGTATGTATCTGTTAGGGGGGCCCTCCATAGAAATTTTGCAGGCGGGCCCATAAACGAAGTTACGCCACTGCTCTGAGCCCGAGGTAGAATGTGGCGCAAAGCATGGCTTTCCTAATCGTAAATAGCGAGAAAAAGGATAAAGTCCATCTCGCAAATATTAGCTAGAAATTAGTGAATAACTCTCTGAAACTAGAGGCGAGCTCAAGCGGTCGTCGTCTGGGACCCCTCCTTATCTCTTTGACGACCTTCCCAACGACGATGACCATTACTACACGAACAATGTCAAAGAAGATGACCGCGAAGTGAGAATCCCCTGTACCTCCCCCTATCCGCAACTTGTTCTGACCAGCATGGCCTCCTCCCGCCATATCCCCTAGGTAAGAGTGGCGCATCATGACCTAACGGTTGACGTGCCCTGTTAGAATTGGCTATATTTGAGATGTTTACTTGTTTGATACTGCAGCAACATGAGGCGGCAGTGACTATTTTGTTTATTTAGGATTGTTCTGATTTTGTAAAATGGAAGTAAGTTTTTCACATTTATGTTATTAAATAAATGATTTATACTTATTAAACAAGCTCGGGTGTTCTCTTTTCAACATGCCCTTTATCCAAATTAACTAAACTCCCTATATTTTCTAGGGTTTAGTTTCGCATTATGACCTAACGGTTGACGAGCCCTTTAATTAATAGAAACCCCAAAAACGTACATTAAACTAAAAAAACAACAACAATAAAATCATCAAACAATCCACAAACTCATTTCATTAGCTTATAATATCACAGGCGGCGCAATATGACCTCACTGGTTGCCCTAGTGTCTCTCGTCGTAGTCAATTCCGTCCCGCGTAAAATTCATTGGTATTTGTTAAGCGTCTCTGCTTCCAATACAGACTGTCCAGGGTTCAATTCCTGCTATAGGCAGAAGTTTTGCACATAATAAATTCTTAGGTTTTATCCCGATTCAGCCTTGTTGGTTCTGGTGCAGTTCGCGCGTGATATCGTGTCCAGCTTGATTGATCGGTGCTTCATACTAAAATTTAATATGTTTGTCTCTTGTTGGTCATTGTTCGCTCGTCGATGGTATTGCTGCCGACAGGGTTGGCTTGGTCGGCTTTAAATTTATTGTCTTCCACTGAATCAGTTCTGTCACAGAGTCCATAGTACCTCAAAATGAATTTATCAATTTTAGGATTTGTTTCAAAACATTTTAACCATACTTATTAAGTATCTTTTTGCAACGGATAATGAAACCCACAAGTGAAAATTTAATAGAGAAAGGAGAAGGGAAAACCCAAGACCGGCACGTAGCCTACTCCTTTCGAAAAGTACCAAGGGGACAAAGGCTTAACGTCCAATCTGAAATGATGGTGTTACCTTGTCAGTCATATAAGTTCCTCAAGTAACCCGGACTGCCGAGCAGACGTCGAGGAAAACGAAGTCGTTATACTAGCTCTCGAACCCTCCATCTGCTCTAACCAGCGGTATACGTGTGTTTTAGGGCAGTACGGTCACCCCGTCTGGGCCCGGGGTAGATTTGATCCAGAGCATGGCTCTGCTGATCGTACTAAGCGATTCAAGAGATAAGTTTACCTCGCAAACATCAGGTAGTAATAGGGGAGTATATTACTCCTCGAAACTATAGGCGAGCTCTGGCAATCATCGTCGGGGTCATCTCCCCCTTCCCTTAATGACCTCCCGACGACGATGACAGTGACACAACGAACGATGACAAAGACGATGACGATCGCGACGTGAAAAACTCCCCTTCCTGACGTTATCCGTGGCTGGTCCTGACCAGCATGGGCCCCTCCTCCTCATCCCCTAGGCTAGAGTGGTGCAGTATGACCTAACGGTTGGCGCGTCCTTAATCCAAATAAACTAAACCAAGTTTGCCTTACTTTTGTGTTCAAGTGAGAACCGGCTAATCGACCGCGGCTAAACCGTTCCATCTAAAGAGACGACCTCCACGACGACCACAATAATGACAAAAACGATGACGACAACGACGTGAGAACCCCTCTCTTAACACCCCTACCTGTGGCTGGTCCCTACCAGCAAGTGAATCTCACCCCTCAACCCGGCTAGAGTGGCGCATTAAGACATATTTGTTGACGCGCCCTTAATTCAAATAAACAAAAGCTTAACTTATCCTGTGTACATCACAGATGGTACTTATCTCTCTACGTGTGTATTGAAGTTAATGTAATTCCTTGTTTCCTTATATTCCTGGGTTGTGACGAGTTAGTCAAGCTTGGTGGGGGTGCCGGGTTGAAGTCAGATCACTTTTCCTTGTAAACCGTGAGAAGTAATAGGACATGGATGGCTTGTAATCTAAACATTTTAACCTAACATATACGAACCAACGTGCAATTAACCAAGATATCTTATTTAAGAAGAATCTTTTGATTGTTATTGGATTGGAATAAACAAGTCAGAATATCAAAATATAACAGATGCATTTCATATAACGCTCATATCAACGTTACTTTTACTCTCGGCGTTAAGAATTTGTTTTAAATCAATAGTGTGAACGAAATTATTTCTAGTTTGATTAAAAACCCTCTCCAAACACATCCATGTTCTATTTGAGATAAGACAATGTTTTGAGCCAGATGAATTATTGAAGTTAGGCCTAGTTGTTTGTATTATTCATCACTTCATCTTAGGTTGGGTCTGCTAGATGCTTAAACTGAACATTTTGGAAATTGATTTACATTTAAAGTTAGACCACAATGCAACACAACGCAATGGGCGCGAAATTTGAACTGCCCCAATCATACGAAGTAATTCTATCATTATATGATAACGACGACAAACTTTTTAAATTTCTCATTTAAAGAAATTTATTTAACAAAATGTTATTCACAATAAAACATTTAATTTTGTATTCAAATAAATTACTCTTTTGCTACTCATATCTTTCATTTTCCTTTCTTTTATCAACTTAGAAAGAAAATAATGATCAAACACACCATAAACACATTTCATTCACTCACAATATCACAGGCGGCGCAATATGACCTAACAGGTTGAAGCGCCCTGGTTTCTCACGACGTTGTATGGAGTTCGCAATGCCAATGTTAAAGTCATGGTTGGTGGAGGTGCCGGGTCGAAGTCAGATCACTTCTCCATGTGGAATCGTGCGAAGTTATACAACAGGGATGGCTTCTAATCTTCTCATTTACCAGCGTAAATTGAACGTTTGTATTAAAAATTAAAATATCTTCCAACATAAATAAGTGGATGAACTAAATTTGAATGAGGTAATTTCATGGACTGGAATAAACTCGTCAGAAATTAAATCCAAAATAGATGTTTTTTTTATCACACTCAAATAACGTAACTTTTAATTTTGGCCCCATTCCTGGGCCAGGGGTTGAATGTGGCCCAGAGCATGGCTCCCCTAATCGTAAATAGCGAGGAAAGAGATAAAGTCCATCTCGTAATTATCAGCTTTAATTTAGGAAAGTATTGCCTGAAACCAGAGGCAAACTCTGACGGTCGTCGGCTGGGACCCCTCCCCATCTCTTTGATGACCTCCCCGACGAAGATGAATATTACTACACGAACTATGACAAAGACGATGACGACCAGGACGTGAGAACCCCCTTTCTCACCCTACCCGTGGCTGGTTCTGACCAGCATGGGCCCTCCTCCCCCCCTAGGCTAGAGTGGTGCATTACGGTTGACGCGCACTTAATCCAAATAAACCGAACCAAGTGTGTTCTGCTCCATTTCTAACAGCGCGATAAACATCGTTCTTTCGATTATGAATAATAAAAATCTGCTGTTTCTAGTTATTGTGGTCTGCGGTCAACATTTAATTTCCTTTTATCAATTACTACCAGAATGGCTTTAGAATGAAATATTTGAATATTTTTTAGACCTACACGAACAATTTGCACTTATTCTTCTCCGGTAAAAAGTGGGCATAGAGGGAAATGAATACGCTGATAGGGCTGCTAAGGAAGCTTCCCAGCGTCGCGACGTTGATTTCAATCTCGTTCCCGTTCCAGATGTCAAGAGTGGATTCAAGCAAAGATTGTTGGATTTGCGACAAGCATCTTGGGATGTGTTGCAAAATAACAAATTGCGTAGTGTGATGCCCCCATTGGCTAACAAAATTCGTCCACCTACGTCTCGACTCTCACGTAGAGAAGAGGTGGTATTGTCTAGACTTCGTATAGGGCACACACGCCTAACACACGGATATCTCTTAACCAGAGAAAAGGTTATTCCCATATGTGGCACATGTGATGTACCTTTAACCGTGCATCATATGCTAGCAGAATGTACCAAATATGATGCCTTGCGCATGCAATTTGATCTCTCCCAATCATATGAAGAACTTCTATCATATGATAACGGCGACAAACTTTCCAAATTTCTCATCCAAAGTAATCTATTTAACAAACTTTAAGTAACTTCATACACATTTCTTTCTTTTCTTTATTTTCATTTACATACATAACTTTTATTTTGCTATTACTTTCTTCATCTTCAATTTATTTTGTTATTTATACACTTAGAAAACAATCTAATCATCAAACAAACCTGCATTAACTCTTCTAATTTACTTTCATTCACAGGCGGCGCAATATGACCTAACCGGTTGAAGCGCCCTAGTTTCTCACGTCGTCGTTCCAATCGTGATTGTATCAGCATTATGGAATTCAAATTCAAATAATGTGAAACGAAATGTATATTTGATTTAGCGTAAGGTTTTTAGTAATTTAGCCATTATGCACTTCAACCATTTATCTTTAGTTACAAACTCGCTGGGTACCTCAAGGTAACACTGGCGCATTATGACTAATGGTTGACGCGCCCTAAATTCCAGTTAAATAAGAAACAAGGCTCTAACTTTGAAGCACGTGTAATTTATTTTACATCCGTTTCTTTCCTTGTGTCTTGTGGGTCTGGAATTTGATTAGAGACAAACACAATTGAAGTATAGGATAAAAGCAAATTTCTAACATTGCTCATGCACCAAATACTTTCAACCAGACTCTTTACTTACAAGCTCTCGCTTAGAGGCTAATACATGAAAGAGCATATTAAGCAAAACAAATAAGATAGGAATAATTTAATATTACAATGTTAATCAATTAACATATTCTATGTAATTAATAAATAAGATACAACAAAAAACTGAACCTATTTGGAAAACTCGCAAAGATCACAAATTAACAAGTCGTGAATCATCAAACACACAATGAACTCATTTCATTAACTTACAATATCACAGGCGGCGCAATATGACCTTACCGGTTGAAGCGCCCTAGGTTCTCACGTTGTATCATACAAGATGGTATGAGCATTGTTCAACTTTGAGCAACATTCTGTGGCTTCGTTACAGTTGTTGTATGGACAAGTTTATTCGGATGCGTGGTTTTGTTATTTATTTAACAAACATTCATTCTATTAAACACAGTTACCTTTATTTATTTACTTTCATTCAAATAAATAATTCTTTTCTTTTATAAGTGTCGAAAACAGTTATCATCAAATATACCATAATACTCATTTCATTAACTTTTAAAATCACAGGCGTAGTGATATGACCTAACCGGTTGTAGCGCCCTTGTTTCTCACGTCGTCGATACTTTCTTGTTGGATTGTGTCTGCTTGACGGTAAATCTGGACATTGTCGTCTGGCGACAAACTTGAGTTTGTTCAGAAATTGGTTTACATACAACACAATACAATACAACACAACGCAATGTGATCTCTAACAAACCTACGAAAAACTTCTATCATTATATGATAACGGCGACAAACTTTCTTAATTTCCTCATTCAAAGTACTTTATTTAACCAAATTATATTCACATCAAACGCATTTCATTTTCTTTATTCAAATAAATTACTCTTTTGCTACTAACAATCATCTCTTTCATTTTCTTTTCTTTTTTTAAACTTAGAAAACAATATAATCATCATACACAACATTAATTAATTTCACTTACAATTACAATATCACAGGCGGCTCAACATGACCTGATCGGTTGAAGCGCCCTTGTTTCTCACGTCGTTGTACAGTGGCGGCATACCAATGTTAAATTCATGGTTGGTGGAGGCGCCGGGTCGAACGAAGTCAGATCACTCTCCAGTGTGGAATCGTGTGAAGTTAATGTTATACGATAGGGATAACTTCTAATCCTCCCCGTCTGCGCCCGGGGTAGAATTGGCCCAGAACATGGCTCTGCTAATCGTACAAGGCGATAGAAAAAGTCCACCTCGCAAACATCAGCTAGAAAGAGCGGAGTGTCTTACTCCTCCGAAACTAGAGGCGAGCTCTGGCAATCGTCGTCGGGGACCTTGCCCCCTTCCGTTGACGACTCCCCGGCGACGATGACAATGACACAACGAGCGATGACAAATATAATGACGACCGCGACGTGAGAAACCCTCCTTCCTCCCCTTACCCGTGGCTGGTTCTGACCAGCATTAAACCATCGTCCCCATATCCCCAAGGCTAGAGTGGTGCATTATGACCTAACGGTTGACGCGCCCTTAAATTATTAAAAACCACGAAAAACTTTTATAAACTATAAGACAACAATAAAATTATCAAACAATCCACAACTTTTTTCATGAACTTTCAATATCCCCGGCGGCGCAATATGACCTCACCGGTTAAAGCACCCTAGCTTCTCATGTCGTAGTATCTCTTCACTAAAAGGGCTTTTAACTCAAAAAAAAATTATCACATGATTCATAGCACAATACTACTCGAAAATGATAGTTTTAAAAATTATATCTTGTAACTGTGATTTAACACGAATTTTTCAATTTTTTGGATCCAGAAATTTGCTACAAAACACACAACCCTTGATCTTATTATACAAAATTTTTTTAAAACCCAACTAAAAAAACCCTACGGAAAAGGGTTTATACAACTACCGTAAGGATTAACAGGGGTGAACTCACGGGAGGTTTGCCATTCTGGTGCAGGGACTCTGTGTATGCCACAATTTCCCTTTGACAACTCCCCTTCAGGCCGCGCCGTTCAGTTACATTCCCAAAATTAAACCACATATGTGAATTTGCATTCCACCACCCAATATTACAGACGCGTTTTGGAGGCATTGTGGGGATCAATACATGGACCTAATCTTGGGGGTGATTTTAACGCTCACCATACGATGGGATCAGCATTTTTCTGATAAGGGGGTTGTGTTGTAGCGTTTTTCTCAACACAAGAGTTTCATTTTTGAACAGGGGCCAGATGCCTTTTCACGTCACTTTTGGGGCACTTTTTCAGCCATAGATTTAGTCAGTGTACACCTGCTATCGCTTGATTCAGAAATGTACTTGATGATTTACAGGGAAGTGATATTTTCCAATTCGGTGAAGTTTTAAACTACAATGGGCCCCACAAAATCCAGGTGGGAGGGAGACTTGCGCAAGCTGATTGGGAAATTTCCCGGAAAATTAGTGAAGTTTTTTTGCTCAAGGGGACTTTACTAGTTCTCGTGACCCCAACGTGTTTGTCAAATAAGTTAGTAAAGCTGCTCATGCAGCAATCCCAGATCCATGACTATGGTAAACAACGTGTCGTGTGTCCCGGGGGGGAAAAAAAAGATTGGCTTTGGCCATCAAGGCAAAGAAAGCACTTTTAAAAATAAATAATTTCCTACTTTTAAAAATTTAATAAATTTCAACACGAAGGCGAAAACGAGACGAATTATCAAATTAGTAAGGGGCAGTCATGGAAAGAGTATGTATCTTCAAAAAATTACAGCACCTCTTCCAAGATGGTGGGGAAAAAGGGGATTAAATAAATTGTGGACGTAGTTAAACACCATACCCCTAAAGGAGGGGGCAATTATTACACTCCAGCAGATGTGGCTTCATACGGGGACACTTTTAGATGGGTAAGCAGTAATCCGATATGATGCAGAATTTTTAGCACAAAAGAGTTGACAGAAGCTCGAAAATTTAAAAATTTTCATCTGAAAAGAGGACCTAAAACAGAGCGTTTCTTTGGGGGAACTTTTTTTTTGGGTTAAGCTCATTACGTCGCCATCGGGGTGAAAAAAATGACAAGACATGTTTGTGCACCGACTGATCCCGCTTTGGGAAGTTATTATTTTTTTTTTTAATTTTTTTGGGTTTTGACATATTTCCAGATGTGGCGAAATGCCATCTTTTTTCCACTGTTTAAAACCCCACAAAAGCAAGTCGATGCCGACTTATATCGCCCTTTTTTCTTGACAAGTTGCTTCTGCAAATTGTTCGTAAAGATGATCTTCAAACACTATGTGGATGGGGGAAACAGGGTTTTTATTGGCGAAGTCCAATGGGGTTTCGTAAAACGTCGTTGCCCATCACCACTTGGTTTCGATTAGAAAATTTTTATTCAAAAGGGGTTTGTTGAAAAACAGAGTGTTGGCGGTTTTTGACATTAAAAAAGCCTAGACACAACATGGAGATAAAAATTTTTCTTCAACAGATTCACGGGGGGGTTTTTTCGAGGGAACATGCCAAAATTTTTAAAAATTTTTTAAAAAGATAGAACTTTCAAAGTGCTTTTAACAAAGTTTTGTCAGACCGTTCTCACTGGAAACAGGTGCCCACAAGGCTCAGTCTTGTCGGGTCACTATTTGCTATGGCAAAAAAGGTTTTGGGGTTTTTATTCCCAAAGAGCCTAATGCTGCCCATTTTTTATATGACCTGGGAATCTTCTACGTTCAGAAATTTTTTCAAAAGCCCCAAAAAACGTGCAAAATTGGGTTTTAAAAATATAAGTGAATGGCTAGAAAAAGGGGGGGGCACGATTCTCCCCGAAAAAACTCAGTGCATTCACTTTTGCGTCTTCAAGGAATCCAAAATGACCCAAACTCTGTTTAACAAATAGAACTTCCCACCCCACCAAGTCCCCTCTTTCGGATGGTTGTTTGAAAAAGCTAAAATTGGAAAAAAACCCCGTTGTTGAGTTACGCAAAAGATGCATGTTGAAAATCAACCCTTGAAATTCTCAGCAATAATCGTGGGGGGCAGAAGGACTTCATGTTTAGAATTTTCGGATCTTAGTTTGCTCCAAGATGGACTATGGATGTTTGATACTCTTCAGCAATAAAAACCCAACCCCTTTAAAATTCTAGACATGTCCACCCTTGTGGTCTTCGTCTTGCCCGGTTTTCATTCGAACAAGCCCGGTAGCGCTTTATGCCGAGTCATGTGTTTCCCCCTTTGGGAGAAAACGGCGAAAATCTTGATGGGTAGCGTAATGAAAATTAAATCTTGCCCAACCCTCCATCAAACCAGGTTTTCAATGGAAATATGTCAGACACTTTGATAACAAACCCTGGAACCCCTTTCCCAAAGGGTTAAGACTAAACTTTTTTTTAATTTTTATAGATTTTAAAATTTTCAAAAGTTTTTAAATTTTTTTTTTAGCAATAAAACCCCCCCTGGTTTACACCCCAAACCAATTTTATATTTGACCTTTTTTCGTTTTATAAAAACTACTTTCGAATTGTATTCAAAATAATTTAGAGAGATTTTCCATGACATCAAAGGTTTTTTCTTTTGGGATTTACAGATGGCTCCAAATTTACAACAAGGTTGGAAGGCTTTTTATTGCTCCCCCTTAACTGAACGTTTCAGGCTAAGCGACGTGTGTTTATTTTCACTGCAGAGTTATTCGCCCTCCCTGAAGCTCTTAAAACATTCACCTGCGTTGTGGAGAATACCTATTGTGTTTTTGTGCTTTATTATTCAAGCTATAAAACACATGATTTTAGTCCATTTAGACAAAACATCCAATTCTTTTTTGAAAAAAAATAACCTCTAAGGGTTATATAATAGAGTTTTTCTGGATACCTGGGGCCTGGGCATAGAGGGGAAAAGAACCGCTGAAGGGCGGGGAAGGAAGCTTCCCAGCGTCGCGACGTTGATTTCAATCTTTTTCCCGTTTCCCGTGTAAGAGGGATTAAAACAAAAGATTTTTGGATTTTTGAAAACATCTTGGGTGTGTTTCAAAAGCAAAATTTCGTTGTGGGCCCCCAAATTGACAACAAAATTCGCCACCTAGTCTGACTCTCACGAGAGAAGAGGTGGGATTTTTCTAGATTCGTAAGGGACACACGCCTAACCAGGATAACCCTTTAACCCGAGAAAAGGTTATTCCCCAAAAATGTGACAATGTGATTCCTTTAACCGTACATCAAAGCTAGAGAATGTACCAAATATGATGCCTTGCGCATTTTTTTCAATTTGATCTCTCCCAACTAGAAAAACTTCTATCATATGATAACGGCGACAAACTTTCCAAATTTTTCCCCCAAAATAATCTATTTTAAAAAACTTAAATTAACTTCATACCCCATTTTTTTTCTTTTTTTTTTCATTTCATAACTGTATTTTCTTTTTACTTTTCATCTTCAATCATTTTGTTATTATAATTAGAAAACAATTAATCATCAAAAATACCGCATTAAATCTTCTAATTTACTTTCATTTACAGGCGGCCCAAAAATGACCTAACCCGGTTTTAAACCCCTAGTTTCTCCCGTCGTCTTTGCGTATTTATTTTTTTTTTTGGGGGGGGGGGGGGGGAGGGGGAAAATTCATAAACGGCTTAAATTGTTTCCTTTTTGGTAAAAATAATACGGAGTATACTAAAAAATGCCCTTTTTTACATGGTCTTTAAACTTCCCAAAATCCTCAAAACCAAAAATTGCATTCCAAAAATAACCCTATTTAACAATTTTAAAAACGGTTCAATTTTCATTCCCAAGTCTTTAATTCAAGGAATTGAATTCAATGGTTGAACAGGTACTGAAGGAAACATTTTAAATCCTTTTCACGGGCCTTTAAATTGGAGGTAAGGCACAGCCGTTAAAAAAATTACAGAAAAGACAATGTGACAGGTAGGGCCTTTTTAAAAGTAAAAAATCAAATCCCAAAAAAATCAAATGATTTT